>CM040179.1:15019199-15073506 GCA_022606695.1 Vaccinium macrocarpon
TCTTTCTCAAGATTTCACCATGGTAGGGGGTTTGACCTGTTTTGGGCGTGGGGTAAGCTTTCACCGCGTATATCGGGCCTTTGATATCATTGAGAAAATCGGGAGGTCGCGACGCTTAGCTTTTTGCCACCGGAGACTTTGTATCCATGATGTGTTTCACGATCTATTGCAACATCGCAATCGCTTTTTAGAAACTGCCTATGACATGATGCATAACCTAAAATAAAGGTTTGGGGTGTGGCTAGGCAAGTTGCAATCTGGGATTTGGGGAATTAACCATTGGTAAAGGAACCCAACTAAGGGGATTATGTTCTGAAGATAATAGGTCTTCTGAATGAACTAGAAATCCTAGGAGCTAAAATCAATGGGGAAACCCAAAGTTAATATTGTGCTCCAATTGCTTACCAAGTTTTTTTTCAAAGTTCCACTTGAATTACAATATGAACAAAATGCTTTATTATTTGATCTAAACTACCAAAGAGAGTTAAATAAGCCAAAAGGTCTTTGGTTAATAAATAGACAACCGCTGGAGTGTAGTTGAAGAGGTTTCTACTTCTTAGCCGAAGGCAACAAGAAGTAGGAAAAGTTTCAACAACAAGCCACGGTTCCTCAGACAATTTATGAGTTTAGAGGTAGAGTGGAAAAGCCTAACGGCAAGTGTTTTCACTATAAGCAGAAAAGACACTAAAAGTAGGTTTTCCAAATTATCTCAATAAATTGAATAATCAAGGAAATTTTTTCACTAGTAGCTGAATCATGTTTAGCGGTGTTATCTACCAGTACCCGGTGGGTAGATACAGGTGCCACTAATCATGTGTGCAATTTATTGCAAAGGTTCCAAGAAACCTAGAGACTTAGTGATGAAGAGATTTATCTACATATGGGAAGTGCTACAAAAGTAGCAACAGTTGCGTAGACGTTTAATTTTGAGAGATTGTCTTTATGATCATTGAATTAGGAGAAACTTACTTTCGGTTTCTAATTTGGTTGAAAATGGATATTTGGTTTATATTTAATAACTCTATGGTTATTAAGTTAAATAAACATTTTATCTGTTCTGGTTCATTAGATGACAATCTCTACGTAATTAATCATATCGTTTCTACGATGCAACTACATGAATTGAATAACACTAATAGATTGCCATATAAGAGAAAGGAGCCTTAGAAGTTGAACCAAACGTATCTTTGGCACTTACGCCTAGGTCATATTAATCTAAATAGAATTTCTAGACTGGTTAGAAATGGATCTTTGGGTTCATTAGAAGTGGAGGCACTTTAGGTCACCAGGAAATTCGCCTGTAAGGGTAAAATGACCAAGATGCCCTTTTCCAGGAAAAGGGAGAGCCAATGAAACGTTGTAAATGGTTCACTTTAATCTGTGTGTACCTATGAACATCCGGGATAGAGGTGGTTTTAAGTATTTCAATATTTTTATTGATGATTACTCAAGACATGGTTACATTTATTTGATACACCATAATTCTGAATGCTTTGAGAAAGTCAAGGAGCATAGACCGAAAACGGGAAACCATATGGATAAATGTATCAAGACATTTTGCGATCCCATCGCGGGTGGCGAATACCTCTTGGAGGAATTTTGGAACTAGTGATGCATTACATCCCAAATTGTTCAAGGCTAGGTATGCCACAATATAATGGTGTAAAGGAAAGAAGGAAAGGTCTCTATGAATATGGTGAGATCAGTTGATGAGTTATTCAAATTTACTAATTCGTTTTGGGGACATGCACTAGAAACAATAGCGTACATTCTTAACCTGGTACCATTTAAGCTAGTACCAATTGCACCCAAAGAACTATGGACTGGGAGGACAAATAGTCTATGGCATGTTCGGGGATTAGGGTAGTACAAAGACATGCAGATAGGAAAATAGATAAATTGGAATCAAGAAACTAATGGTTGTTTGTTTTGGTGGGGGGTACCCTGCAGGAACGAAAGTTGCTCTATTTTATAGTCCTAAGGATGATAAGGTCATTGTTAAAAATAATGCTTGATACTTAGAGAAAGGCTATGTCATAGATTAAAAGCCTAGTAGTAAGATTGTTCTAGTAGAATTGAGAGAAAATAGACCGGCACAGACTTCTTCAATACCTATAGTACAAGAGGTTACATCACATGAAATTGTGTTAACACACCAGTACCTTGTTGTAGTGGGAGGGTTATTGTTTTAACCAATCGGTATAATGCTTGTTGGGAGAGTCTTATGATATGATCCCCTGAAGAACAAATGTGTTAAACCCCCCGAAACTACAAAGAGGCACTATAAGATAAAGATGCAACTTTGGCAAAGATCAAGAGCACATGTTAGGCGGAGTCTTAAAAAGTCTATTTGTGGACTTAAGCGTATCTAGGTCTTGAAACATCCATTATGATCAAGTAATCAAATCTTTTTGGTTTTGATCAATGTCCGATAAGTCGTGTGTACAAGAAGCGCAATGAAAATGTGGTGGTGTTTGTATTGCTATATGTGGATGATATCTTGTTCACCAGAAATGATGTCGGAGTGTTATCTTTGGTATAATTGTGGTTATCCAAATGATTCGATATGAAGGATTTAAGAGTAAATTTGGTCACATCCTCAGGATTAAATTTTTACAGAGATCAAGCAAAGGATGTTGGGCTTCTCAAGCTTCCTATATCGATGCTATCCTTGCCCGTTTTAGCATGCTGGATTCCAAGAAAGGATTGCTTCCTTTCAGGCACAGAGTCTATCTATCCAAGGATTAGTGTCTTAAGACATCTAAGGGGATGGAGAAAATGAAGGGAGTTCCTAATGCTTCAGCAAATAGGAAGCCTTATGTATGCTATGTTGTGAACTAGACTTGATATTTGCTTTATTGTCGGCATGGTTAGCAAATTTTAGTCTAACCCTAGACAAGAAGATTGGACTGGTATAAAATGTATACTCAAGTATCTGAAAAGAACTAAGGATTATACGTTGGTGTACCAATCCAAATAAATTTTATTGCCTTGGGCAAAAGCGATTAAGACTTTATGTTATATAAGAGTTCTAGATAGTCAACATCGAGATATGTGTTTTCCCTAGGAGGTAGAGCCATGAGTTGGTGGAGTATCTAGTGATCGTGTATTGTAGATTCCACCATGGAGGCCGAGTATGTGGTAGTTTTTAAAATAGCCAAGAAGCCGTTTGGCTCAAGAACTTCTTCATGGATCTAGAAGTGGTACTTTCGAAACAATCAGCAATTTCAATCTATTGTGACAATAGTAGTGCAATTGCTAACTTGAAGGAGCCAAAGATTCATAAGAAGGGAAAACACATCGAAAGTGTAAATATCACCTTATTCGAAATGAATCGATAGAAAGGTGATGTAGCTGTGACCAAGATTGCATCGGCAAACAACCAAGCAGATCCTTTTACGAATGGCTTACATGCCAAGACTTTTGATAGTCATGTAAAGGGAATGGAAGTGAGATGCGTGGCAGCATGGTTTTGAGTCTAAGTGGGAGATTGTTAGAAACTTATACTAAAAGCCATGCTTTTGTGTAATGGATTAATATTTAATTAGTTAATTATTAATTAGTTTTTTTATCCCTTTTTGATGAGAATCTATTATGGGTAATGTTTGCATGATATAATTGTATGTTGTGCATGTGTCTTTTATTCTACATAGTAGATGATCCAAAGGTGTGTAGAGTACAACTTTTACACATAGAAGATTGATCATTGGTTCTTGTGGAATATAAGTTTTGGTTCACAATCTTAGGTGAAATTTGACACACCATCAGTAGGATTGTAGTACAATATTTTAGTAGGTTTATCTTGATTATAGGAACGGTTCTAGTTCACTCATTGTGCTAGTACATTTTGTGTGTATTGAACAAGACCGCTTTTAAGGTAATTGTCTTAGTAATCCTGACATTTTAAGACAATTAGAACCTTATAGTTATTAAGAATACTTATGTTCTTAATCCGATATAATTAATACATATATACATTTAATGTTGTTGACTTTGATTCATTATAAAGTGAGATTTTTTTTATGGTCAATAGTCTTGGTGAGTTGGGTCACTTACATTATATGCATGAAATATATGGATATTAATTATTGATAGAATCCACTTCTCGTTAGAGATTGATGATACCCCCTTGAGTAAACTTATAAGTTTTAGGTTATGTCAAACCCTCGCAGTGGATATTTATATCCCATATATATCTAATAACTTAAGTGGTTAGTCTTAAGGTGTTTTATAATATGTTGATTAGTGGGAGATTGTTAGTAATCGACATTTAATCAACTGCATCCAGAATCTTAATGTGGGGAGATTAATAAGTATTTAATAACGTGGAGCTCGAAATATAATCGAGATAAAGATGGGAGTGCAATTATAATTCTTTGGTGGTGTGAATTATAATTTGTGAAATAAAAATAGAATCCGGTGGGATTAGGTTTTCTTATTTACGTAATCAGTCCAAATTTCTTTTCTCCTCGTGTCCCTCGCACTAGCCCTACAAATATATCAAGTATGTTCTCTATGTCATAAAAAAAAAAAAAATTAAATTTAGAATAGAGGTACGTGAGAGAGAGAACAAAGAGATCATGTAGAAGTCCACAATTTGTTACATGATCGAGATATAAGGGAATATGGTAGAAGATCATGAGGTAATGTCGAAAGCAAAAGCTTGTTGCATACAAGAATTAGGTCCGCTCAAATAAAACAAGTCAACCATCATTCGTGTCTACGGATAAGAGGTAAACTCTAATTCCGCGTTGTAGCGTTTGTGTTTATTTTTTTTGTTTAATCTGTACACGCAATTACTGGGTTCTGGGATTCGTTTCCCAACAGTAAGAAGGCGTAACAACCATGTTCGGTATTTCTGTTGTCTTTAGCCCCATTGCCATATGCCTTTGGTCTCAATTTTGCAAAGATACTTGAGCTTGATAAGATCACGTTTTGTGTTTTCAAAAGATAACTCTATTATTTTAGCCTCATGATATTGCCAGTGAAACCTATATCTAGTGAATGGCACAAAGAAGGTTTCATGTCCAGCGGTTCTAAAGTTCTGAGTATAAATAAAGCTTGATAATTAGTTAGTCGGGTTAGTTTTAAGTATCCGTTGATTGGAAGGAAAAAAAAATGGAAATCTCGAGTTGTCAATTACAAAAGTTTGTTTTGTCGGTTTTGCATTCATGAGATTCCCCTTGCTATATGTTACAAAGTTTTGACTCTTGTGGGGGAATAAGGGTGATTACTGTTTTCAAGAAAGCTTCAAAACTTTATATTTTTCATTTCTATTGGCTTGAAAGTGATATTGAGACTAGGAGAGTAATTTTACTTATGATTTCAGCATGATGATTGTGACAATTTCTGTGGTCTAGAAATCCTGTGATATGGAATAATGCACGTAATCCTTATAATTTCCAATGATAGTATTTCGGATATTTTCCTTGATAATTGATTATCATGGAGTTATGAAACATAATACGTGGTCTTATTTTGAGAAAGAGAGAAAATGGGTTTTGATTCCCATATGAGGTTTTACTTGTGTTAGCATGATTTAAATTGTATTTCTTTTGTGGCTCATTAGTCTTTATGACTCAGAAGGAACAATAATTATGTGGGGGTACATATATTTTTATTAAGGAAGATGGGTAATGTGGGGGTAGATGTGTACAATCTCGATGTCTCGCTTATAATAGTGGAACATCTTATCCAAGACATTATGCATATATCCTAGTAAGGGAATTGTTTATGATTTTGTGATGCTAATGGTTTAACTTTCTTCATTGAGAAAAATCTATACTAATTATTTTTGTATTGGAGAATTGTGTTTGAGAATTTTACAGGTGCACCATATAAAGCCGGCAAGAATCAAGATACAGTGTGAGTTGACACTTCTTAATGAGTACTCGAGTATAATGTGTGAAAGTTAGCGCTTAAAGTCTAACTCCTAAATTAAAAGGAGAATAAGGCTTGAGAAGCCAATTATTGAGGCATGTGTGAGTAAATTATGTAAACTCCCAAGAGGAGTAATTGCCTCTGGACTAGCGCGTGCTAGATCCTTTATACATTAAATTAAAATGTCGAGAGGGATGGGTATAAGCCCAAGGAAGTCACCTACGGAGGTAACCCAACTTCTGTGATTGGAGATCCCATCAAGGAAGTTCAATGTGGTAGCAAGAATCTGCATTGCGTGACTTGAATACCATCACTCTTAATATATTCGAGACAAGCCATGAGCAATTTTTAAATGTTCTCCCCTCATCCCTAAAAGACATTGGTGTTGATGAAATGTGACTGGTTTAGGAAAGGTTTTACTTTGAATGAATCCAAGGCGCTTATTGTCACTTGGGATAGGCCTCCGCCACTTCTATCCTTGGAGGATTCACCTTAGTGAGAGCCGTCATGGGGCCTGCATCGTGGATTAGGTCTATTCCTTAAAACTCTCATGAGAATCAAGACGAAGTGCCGCCATTCATAGCGCTTAACCCAAGACCTAAGTCCAAAGATCAATACCATATGTGTGACATGTTGAATTCTTGTCAAAGGGGTCCAGTTCAAGACCTAGTTCACTAAGATTCCTTCAAGATTTAGATTATTGACACTAAAGCTTAGGTTCAAGTCTGAATATGGTATTATGTTGCCCAGATGTTTTTCTATTTTTCTATTTATTATATATGCTTTATGCCTTATTTAAATTTTAAAAACTTGTGGGGGATTGTTGGGATTTTAACTTTTATAAATTTAAATAAAGAGGATTGTTAAGAGTTGTTCCTTTTCGTACAAGGGACATGACTTTTATTGAAGAGTCAATTTGAGTTCTATAAATATAGAATTATCCTACAAGTGTTTTGAATAACTTAATACCTTGAGCTCCCTCTCTTTTCTCACCATTATATTTTCTATATCCTCTGGGCAATTTGAGAAATACTTGGCATCCCCGTCTTCCGCGGATCGTGTAACATGGAGACATACTATGAGATTTCTGGGTTGTATCTTGGAGTGGTATTCAACCGACATAACCTACACGAAGGGAGGCGAATAAGGCTTTAAGACAGCGACTTTTCGTGCCTTCCATCGATCTCACAAGCTAGTTTCCTAACTCTACTATCTAATATGTTTGGTTGATCGTGATCATAATTTCTATGTCTTGTTTCGCTTCTTACATTTGCTGGTGTTTTGTGTTTATTGCGAGATAAAGTTCTAACAAAAAGGACTGGGCAAATCATTCAATTCACTAATCCGTTAGTAGTAGTAGTGGCAAATGGAACTAAATTATTGGTGGCAGATGGAACTAAATTATTTAGTAAAGTAGCTATGACAGATTCCAAATGGAGCATGTAGGCTTAGTGAATTCACCACAGATGTGAGGCTACTTCCTCTAGGAGGTTGTGATATGGTTTTAGGGGTCCAATGGCTCACTACATTAGGGCCAGTGTCCTGGGACTTCAAGGACCTAAGAATGGAGTTTCAAGCTCAAGAAAAGAAGCATGATTTTAGAGGGGGACAATTTGTTGATACTAAGTGTATCAATTCCATGCAAACTCAATCATTGTTGAAGACAAACTCACATGGAGTGGTTGTACAACACTGCTAAGTAGCCTCCAAGTAACTTCCAATGCCTTGGCCACAAACCACAATTCTCAAACACCCAAACATATTCAAGGCTCACTGCAATCTTTTGATGGTATTTTTATCGAACCAAAGGGGCTACCACAAACCAGAACCCAAGACCATAAGATCCATCTCAAACTAGATACAGCCCACCAAATGCCAGACCTTACAGCAGGTAACCTTATATTCAGAAAGTTGAGATTGAGAAAATTGTCAATGAGTTGTTGCAAGTTGGAATCGATGGTTAGACCTAGCACCGCCTCTATTCTTCTCGGTACTCTTAGTCCGTGAAAGGACAATATTTGGAGGATGTGCGGACTACAAAACTCCTCAACAAAGAAACAATCAAAGACAAATTTCCCATTCCTGTCATTCATGAACTCCCAGATGAGTTACATGGTGCCAGGTATTTTTTTAAAACTAGATCTAGGGTATGTGTACCACCAAATCAAAATGCACACTAATGCCATTGAAAAGATAGCCTTCAAAACTCATGATGGCCACTATGAATTCCTTGTCTTGCCCTTTGGGCTTACCAATGCCCCTCAACCTTTCAATGCCTAGTGAATGATGTTTTTTCAATCTACATAAGGAAATTTATCTTGGTGTTCTTCGATGACATTTTGATCTATAGTAAACATGGGTATCATTTTATAGAATCTCTTCAGTACCAAAGGAAGTGCATGAGTTTTTTGTCGAAAAAAAATAGTTTGATCAAGTGATTATGAGTAGGCCATACACATCATTCTAGATGGGTCTATGTGGGAATTGTTTACACCATATTTTGTCACCTGTAGATGCTGACGGACAGGGGATAATTATGGAAATGCTACCTAGATTAATATTATCTTAGTATTCATATTATAATTTGTATTTTAGCATTTTATTACATGTGCAGGACATTTGGCTTAATTCTATTCGCTTGGAAGTTGAAAAAGACACTTGGAATTGTCCTACATTTGGAATAAAGAGAAGTTATAAGGACATGTGAAGCACAAGAATGAAAATGATTTGAATTGATAGTTATAGGTGGTAGTTACAATTGCCGTTTCTTTTTTCTTCTATAAATAGACTATTTAGCCTTCATTGTAGACTCTCTCCAAATCAAACTCTTTATCTTTACCTGTCTTTGAATTTTTGGAACTACAATCCAATGGGTTGTAGTATTTTATTTTTATGTCATTTACTTTTTATTGTCTTTCAATTCCAAGTTCTAGGAGTAGAAGTAATTTAGAATCTTACTATTGATTTCGTTCTTGAAGATCAGTAACGATTTTCTTTTATGTGTCGATATATCACTTGAAGATTAAGGGAAGTCTCTTTCATTTGTCTTCAATTATTTCCATCCATTTCACATTTGATTTGATTGTCACATCCGGTGAAGTCCTGAAATACGGCGAAGAACCACGAATTCGCAGCCGCGTTGCCCTTGTTTGTGTTGTTGACTTTGTTTCCTGAAATCTCTATCCCTTTCAATCGAAGGAAAAAAATAAGTAAACAAGGACGCGTTCACGCCTAAGAGGAGATTTGATTGGTAGATTCACTTGCTCAAAACTACATATTCTGGATGAAATGGAAAATTGACTCGAAAGTCTATACTTCTATTCTATCTGATATATAAAGAGGGAGCAACACTTTGGTGTGGACAATTTTGAGGCTAGCTCCCAATTTTGATATTCCAAAATTACCTCCTAAACTAAAAGGTTCCACAATTCAATTAACCTTTGCACCAATAACTGCATGGGTAGTAAAAAGGGTCTTCCTTCGACAAAGACATGTTATATGATTCAATCATGGAAATATAACGTAACCTTAATTCTTTAATGCCAAGAGGACAAAATACCTACACATTCCAAAATATATCCTCATAGCCCATGAAAGTGTCTAAAACCCCTCAAACCTAATGAAAGTGCCTAAAACCTAAATCCCGGTATCTTATGAAAGTGCCTAAACCACTAAAACCCTATAATTGGAAAGTGCACCCTAAACCTAAACCCTAGGGTACCCTTTGAAAGTGCCTAAATCACTAAAACCATATAATTGAAAAGTGCACCCTAAAATTATTGGAAAGTACCATATAATTGGAAAGTACCAAATCCTATATCAATTCAAAATCACTCAATTGCACGACAGTTGCTAAATCCTATATCAGTTCAAAAGAAAAGAAAACTAAATCCCATTCCGTTTTGTTCCTGCATAGATTATTGTGAGGAATTATAGCAAATAAGGCAACCAGAGATTGGATTTTGTTTGTGGCGTCAAAGATGGATATCAGATGTTGATATGATACTCTTCAAGAAAAAACAGAAGGAGAGATCCCTTTACTATCAAATTGCACATGCCTAGAGTTTGATTAAGGTACATTTTTAGTGAAGAAGTATAATGATTACTGAAATGAAGTTTTGGTGAAAAATCCCCAAATCGCACACACAAGCGCAGCGATAGCGCTTAATCCCATAAAACTTGCACAATTTTGATAAATCTGCACAACAGTAAGTCGGAAGTTATTGTTCATATATAGTTTATCAATTTGATCTACACACACATAGCGTGTGCCCTAGCCTCTTGTCCTGAAATTAAGGACAAAAATAATTGTGATAACTCCTTTTATATTATTTTGGTTGGGTTAAGCCACGTGGGCCTAGAGATGGCCGTTGTTACATTTGAAACTAATTGGTAGTTATTTAAGAACTCCTTGGCGGCAGTTGATTTGGATTGGGATGTGACGGTGTGTCTTCTCATAGGGTTGTGTCCCTTCAGGACATTACCGTTTAGTTCAAGACTCAAAAAAATGCGTCCATTCTCCAACAGGTGCACATGTGTGCCTATATATAGAGTCCACATTCCTCCATTTCGGGGTTGATTTTTTCCGGCACTAGCACACTTCGCATATTTTTCCATTGTGAAAGAGAGTTCAACCACAAGTTTGTGTTCGCTTATCGAGTGGATTGGAGTCCTTCCACTTTCCAATAATTGTTGTATCTTGGAAAGTAATTGTTCGAGTAGCACGTGAGCACCAGTGTGGAGGATGAATTTTCTTTAAGAACACAGAACATAGTATCAAATACTAGCATTGATTGCCAATTTCCGGTATCCTGAAATTGGTCTAGTACGTTTCTAATCCTTCTAACAATTATGTACATATTCGGTTTGTGTAAATTTATTTACTTCCAATTTTTTTATGAAACTTGGTTCCAAATAATCTTAAAGCAAATTCTTTGTTTTCAATTCTAGAAAAATTGGCAAATCGATTGTTAGAAGTGGGTTACAGAAATTTTGCAAATAAACATAAAAATAAAAAACAATAGGTTAAAAATAGAAATGTACTGAACCAATTCAGTACACCGGAAATTGGCAATAGACAAATCAAGGCGGTATTTGATACTCTTTTCTTAAAAGCAAATTCGCCCTCCACACCGGTGCTAATGGAATACGCTGGCTGCCTGGCTTCCCAGACTATCCGATTTTCACCCGAATCCAAGTAGCACTCCTATTTATTCAAAGAGACGAACCAAAAACTATGCGTAACTCTCGAATATTTGATGTATCAATGCTCTATGCAATGAAGATTTTTACGCTAGTGAAATGTGCGAGGAGAAGGGTCCTAGTTATAGCTAAATAGGCACCCAATCTAAAAGGTACATAGTGGTGCCGAAAAGAACACAACATTTCCAAGCCGTGAAAGAGGCTTGCTTTCAATGGACAAAACAAACGTAAGGTTGCTAAACAATTCAACCGAATTGTTTATTGTTGGTAATTATCAAAATAAATGGGTTTTTATTTGGGATTTTATCAAAGTATTCCTTGTGTCTTTTAGAAAGTTTTTTTGTTATGTTTTGGTTTTGTCCCATATTGGCTAGTGAGGAAAAGGTTGAGTGGTCTATATATGAGAACATTTCTATAACGCTCACATAGTGTTAAGTGGCATTAAACCTATGGTGCTACTGGGCGATAAGACATAGCCGGGGTGATGGAACACACTCATGTACACCCGCACCCGCCGCGTGAGCGAGGCGGGGGGTTGTGTGGTCGCAATGTAGCGCTTTGATGGCGACTTTGCACTTAGCACGCCGGGCGCCAGTTTCCTTTCTTATTGGACTTCGGCATAGCTATGTGAGGAATTTGATAACCGATGGGGTGATAAACATTGATTATGTCAAGTCGTCAAAACCCGATCCTTTAACAAAAGGTCTTGGTAAGAGATTTGGTGTGGAAATCATCCGCGGGGATGAGACTTAATTCCACTAAAAATATAATCACTCTTGGTGGAAACTTCGACCCAATGCTTGTTCAAATTTCAAGTCCTTGGGTTCAATGAGCAAATACACCGTAAGTCGTGATGGCAAGCACTTACAGGTTACACTCATCCTATGATAAAGTGTTTGGTACCTATAATTTTGAGAGAGGAGGTGAGCTATTTAGCTCTTAATAGACTTATAACGATTTAGTTAGGATCTTTGTTGTTACAAGTGGCATTCTTCAAAGTCTACCATATGAGTGTGAGGGTGGTGTTTGCCTTCTATAGGTTCACTATTTCAAGAACTTTAGAGCACTCACGGAATAGGATATAGACACATGGCCAATCCACGCGGTCGGCAAATTTGAATACGCGAGTCGTAAGATGCGTCGCGAAACATGTCCGGTTGGTCATTAAAGGATCACGTTAAAAAGACAAGTCTACCATGCTTTCCACTAACTTTGATGCTTTTCACTAGGTGATGGTTAAAATCATGAGATACCTTCATTGATGCACAAGTCTTTTCAAATGAACCAAGGCTTTATCTTTATTTTGAAAATGGTGGGGATTGTTGGAAATTATCAAAATAAATGGGTTTTATTTGGGGTTTTATCAAAATATTCTTTTGTGCCTTCTTTGAAAAGTTTTTTGTTGTGTTTTGGTTTTGTCCCACATTGGCTAGTGAGGAAAAGGTTGAGTGATTTATATATGGGGAACATTTCTATAATGTTCAAATAGTGTTAAGTGGCATGACACCTATGGTGCTACACGACACAAAGATAGCCAAGATGGAACACACTTATACGCACTGCACTGCGACCGCATCTCCGCCCGTGAGCGGTGCTGGGTATCGTGGACTCGCAATGTGGCGCTTTGATGGCGACTTTTAGACTTAACACGCCGGTCGCCTTGGCTCTTTCTTATTGCCATTTGGTGGTAAGGTGTCACCGACGTGTGTGCGGGGACGTAATGGGTTGATATCAATACCAGGACACTAGGTATCAATACCTGCATCGTTTCAGATCAATACCCCATTTGGGGTATTAATACCAAATGGCTATCTCGTGAATAGAATGTTTTCAGATCAATACCCCGCTTTGGGGTATCAATACCGATGGTCTCAGGCGCCATTCTCGCATAAATGGTTTGGCGGATCTTTTAATGCAACTTAAACCCGAGAGTCAGGACCCAAACTCATGTCCATTCACTAAGGGCGTGATCCTAAATTGAAAAATATACATTTGGGTCTATATATAACACCCAAATAACATTCATTTGACACCAAATTCTCGCTTTGTTACTCTAGCAAAATATCTACAAATCGCTTAGTTTTCTTGTATTGTTACTCAGAGAAAACGGTGCCAACAATTCCTCGGTTCATTTGATCACAAATTCACTTGGTATTCCGCGTCGCCCTTTGTTTGTAGGACGGCCAGTAAGATCATTGAATTGATCAAGCTTCGCTGTATCCTCCGGACAGATTCGCATCAACCCGTGCAATACAAAATCGGGGGGCAAATACTATTTTTCTAAAAGTTTACATAGTAACGCGGCTCTCGAACTAAATTCCATCATCAAGAAGTTCATTTTCCAAGACTCTCAAATTTTTGCACCAACAATCGAAAATAGTATTCAAAATGGCGCAACATCATGGTCTCGCGACAAAGGATACAGATTTCGCGAAATTGGAGAAGTTTGATGGAGGAAATTTCAAGCTGCTAAAAAAGAAGATGCACTTCATGCTCACAACACCGATGTCGTGGTATGTTCTCACCGCACCGTATCCTGAGGAAAAAGAAGATGAGACTTTGGAGGAGACACGGGTGAGGATGAAATTCGAGAATGATGACTACATTTGCATGGGGTATATTCTAAATGCACTTTTGAACGATTGTTCGATGTATTCAAATACGGAGACGCAAAGGAAATGTGGGATTCATTGAGGGCCGCTATTTGACTAAGGATGCAACAAGCAAGAAGTTTCCCGGGTCACCAATTTATGACTTATAAAATGGTAGACAACAAGTCGATTGATCACTGCATGATAATCAAAGATATTCTAAACCGCTTTAAGTTTAAGAACATGAACATGGATGAATCGATCATGGTGTCATCTATGATCGAGCAAACTTCCTCGCCCCCGAAAGACTATAAGAAAAGTCTTAAGAACCAAACCGAAGAACTAACGCTGGAGCAATTGGCTGTTCATCTCACTGTAGAGGAATAGACAAGGCGTCAAGAGAAGGAAGAACTTGGGGCTGGTACCTCTAAGGTTCATGTGGTGGAAGAAGGAAAAGGTTCCAAATGTGGGGTAAACATAAAAATGTAAGGTCCAAATGAGGCTATGACCGTGGCGATGACTCGAAGGAAAAATTCAAAGGTTGAGTGTTGGCGCTTTGGGCCAACCGGAGACACTTCAAAAAGGATTGCAAGTCTAAAAAGAAGAAGGATCCAGAGGCATCGGGACCAAAGGGTAAATTTCTGGCTGTTGCATCCGAAATTAACATGGTTGGGCATGTTGGAAACTGGTGGATGGATTTAGGGGCTACAAAGCATTTTTGCATTGATAAGAGGTTCTTCACCGACTATTAAGCGCTTGATGATGGTTTGTTTCTCTACATGGGGAATTCATCTACCACTGCTATCAAAGGCAAGGGCAAAGTAGAATTGGAGTTCACTTCTGAGAATGTATTGACTTTGACTGATGTTTACCATGTACCAGAAGTTAAGAAAAATCTTGTATCTGGTAACCTGCTTGATAAGCATGGCTTTAGGCTAGTGTTTGAGGTGAACAAATTTATTTTGTCTAAGAATGGCACATTTGTTGGAAAAGGCTATGTTTGTGAGAGCATGTACAAACTCAACGCTAATAAACCATTCACGCTTTACTTACTTGCTTGATTCTCTTCTTTGTGGCATAATCATTTGTAGACATGTTAATACTAGGAAGATGGATATGATGGTTAAATTAGATTTAATTCCTAAGTATGATATTGATATGTTGATAAATGCAATGTATGTTCACTTACCAAAATCACTAGAGTTTCGTTTCCTAAAATTGTTAGAACTACAACTTTGTTAGAATTTGTTCATAGTGATGTATGTGACATGCATAGCACCCCTACTAGAGGAGGCAAACAATACTTTGTAACTTTTATAGATGATTTTTCTAAGTATTGTCATGTTTAATTCTTGCACTCGAAAGACGAGGTTCTAGAAAAGTTTATCACTTTCAAAACTAAAGTTGAAAATCAATATGGAAAAATGATAAAGCGTTTAAGGTCTGATAGGGGTGGTGAATATTATTTTCCTAATTACTGTGAGTCAGTAGGCATAATTCATGAGAAAATGAAACCATATACTCCACAATAAAATGGAGTAGCTAAACAAAAAAATCAGACTTCAATAGAGATGGTTAATGCTATGGCAGCAATTCAAGATTAGTAATCGGGTTTGTGGCAAAAGCCATACTTACCACACAACACTTTTTTGAATAGGGTACCTCTCAAGAAGTCACAAATAACACTATATGAGTTATGGAAAAAGAAGATACCTAACCTAAGTTATTTTTTAAAATCCTAGGTTGCAGAGCAATTGTGAGATTGCCAAAACCCAAAAGGAAGAAATTGGGTGAAAAAAGAATTGAATGCATATTTCTTGGTTATGCTTTACATAGTAAGGCATATATGTTTCTTGTTTCCGAGCCAAATGATTAGTATGGGGTTAATACCATAATTGAATCAAGGGATGCTGTATTTTATGAAAATAGGTTTGTTCCTATTCCAAAAGAGGTTAATGAAGAGAACTAACTAATCTCTTATGGGCCCAAAAATGCGAGGTAAATTTGCATTTTTTATTTATTTTCTTATTGTTTACATGATTCCCATCCCCGATTCCCCATTTTTGTGATTAGAATTGAACTTCAAACATTTCCAAATTCCACAAAAATGTTGAGGTAGATCGTCCACCTGGACCGGCGTGCGTCAGTAAACCCTTCCCCCTCGTAACCAAGCCCCTAATCCGGTAGAAATCTTTGTTCCGCATGATCGAAATCTTTTTTCAAATGGGCAAAAGCAGGTCATATTTTATTGGTTTCTCGGTTGACCTCAAATCCGGAAAGTGGTTTACCCAACAAACACAAACTTTTAAAACGTGAAACTTGAACCGCTTTCCGGGTACCCCACATGTATCAAGTGGGTTTAGGATACACCAATCAAATAAATGTGTTTATAGAAAATTTAACAAAATTGAGGTGTAATTGTGTGTTTATATGTGGATGATATGCTTATCTTTGGGACTAATTTAGATAGCATAGAAAGAACAAAGGATATACTTTCATTTAGTTTTAGCATGAAAGATATGGTGTAACTGATCTAATTCTAGGAATTAGGATTACAAGGCAAGGAGTAAATATAGTTCTTTCTCAGTCTCATTATATTGAGAAGATGCTAAAGAAGTTTAATCACTTTGACTGTACTCTGATTTCTACACCTTATGATCCACATGTAAAGTTGTATCCTAATACAGGTAGAGCAATGTCACAACTAGATTATTCTAGAGTGATAGGAAGCTTGATGTATGCCATGACATCTACTCAGCCAAACATTGCTTATACGGTGTGTAAACTGAGTAGGTATACGCATAACCCGAGTGATATTCATTGGAATGCGGTAATCCAGAAGTTTTGAGGTATTTAAAGAAAACTATAGATTTTGGGATAGTCTATAGTGGGTATCCACCGGTTCTAGAAGATACACTGGATGCTAGCTAGATAGCCGAGAATGAAGATCACTTTGTCAACAAGTGGTTGGGTCTTTACTCTTGGTGGTGGAGCGCTTTCTTCTGGATCAAAGAAACAGAGCATAATTACAGACTCAACTATGACAGCTGACCTTGTGGCACTAGCATTGGGTAGCAAAGAGGCTGAGTGGCTAAGGAGTATGTTATGAGAGATACTCATGTGGCCAAAACCTATGCCATCGATATCTTTGCATTGTGATAGTCAGCAAAGATCGCCACCGCTTACGCTTAGGTATATAATGGGAAGTCCAGGCATAAAGGACTTCGACATAGCTATGTGAGGAATTTGATAACCGATGGGGTGATAACCATTGATTATGTCAAGTCAGGTCAAAACCTGGAGGATCCTTTAACAAAAGGTCTTGCAAGAGATTTGGTGTGGAAAACATCACAGGGGAAGAGACTTAATTCCACTAAAATATAATCACTCTTGGTGGAAACTTGACCCAATGCTTGTTCAACTTCAAGTCTTTGGGTTCAATGAGCAAAACTACATCATAAGTCGTGTTAGTAAGCACTTACCTGCTTACACCCATCCTATGGTAAAGTGTTTGGTACCTGTAATTTAAGAGAGGAGGTGAGTTATTTAGCTCTTAATAGACTTCTAACGATTTAGTTAGGCGAATGCTGTTGTTACAGGGGCATTCTTCAAAGTCTACCGATATGAGTGTGAGAGCGGTGTTGCCTTCTATAGGTTTACGGACAAGAACTTTAGAGCACTCACGAAATAGGATATAGATACACGGCCAATCCATATGTCGGCAAATTTGAATACCTGAGTCAGGTAAGATGCGTGCGTCAAAACGTGTTCAGTTGGTCATTATATGATCGCTGGTTAAAAGACAAGTCTACCATGCTTAACTTTGATGCTTTTCACTAGATGATGGTTAAAATCGTGAGATACCTTCATTGATGCACAAGTCTTTTCAAAGGAACCAAGGCTTCATCTTTATTTTGAAAATGGTGGGGGATTGTTGGAAATTATCAAAATAAATGGGTTTTTATTTGGGATTTTATCAAAATATTACTTGTGCCTTTTAGAAAGTTTTTTTTTGTTGTGTTTTAGTTTTGTCCCACATTGGCTAGTGAGGAAAAGGTTGAGTGGTTTATATATGGGAACATTTCTATAATGTTCACATAGTGTTAAGTGGCATGACACCTATGGTGCTACGTGCATTACCGGCGTAGCCGATGATGGAACAGACTCATACGCACCCGCACCTGGGTGCGTGAGCGTGGCAATGGGCTATGTGGCTGCAATGTGGTGCTTTGATGGCACACTTTACACTTAGCACATCGGCGTGAGGCGCCCATTCTTATTGCCATTTGGTGGTAAGGTGTCGCTAACGTGGTGTACGGGACGTAATAGGTTGATATCAATACCAGTGAAACTAGGTATCAATACCTTTGGGTTATATCGCGAACATAATGTTTCTATATCAATACCCCGGTTTAGGGTATCAATACCAAAGGCTTACTCTTTCCTGGCCCCAATTTCTTGAGCCCTTTCCTTTTTGGAACTTCTCAAAAATTGTCTATATTTCATAATTTATAATGCTTGCCCTAATCGTGTAATTGTAAATTATACTAAAAATGTGTCCCAAGCGTAGGACTTCTAACCTGTAGCACATTAAATTCGAAGTACCCTGAGTCGAACCACGAGAGACGCCTAATCTGTTGACTCAACAAAGGTTGGTTCTAGTTTTAAACTGGCTCTCAGGTAGCCACCCCTTGTTCAAAATTGGTAAATTGTCTAACTAAAATTATTGAAACTGAATGCTACGAATTAAGAAAGAGGGAGCAACCGTGGGAACCCAGCACTCGCAGCCAATCTGACCAATGTTCACTCGAACCACAATAATTCGATTTATTGATTTTAGAGTAAGAAAATGCTTCCTAACGAATGCGCACTCCCGGCCACCAGCCTCGTATGCATAATGTAAATCCTCGCATGCTCGGGTTTAATTCGTTAGAAAAGTTCCGTTTCCTAAAATTGCCGAAAATTGAATTAATTCGGTCCCGAGGTGAAACATTGATCAGATTAGCCACGGGACACCATCGTCCCGTGGTTGCACACTATACAACTACTCACTCATTATGTTTAAACATGCAACGATTAAGTTAAAAACCCTAGATTTAAGCATGATTGTACTAAAAGAAAGCAGAAATTGAAATCGATACCTTAAAATTGGAAGAATTATATTACTTGGTTAAGAACGCCGGAGCATCAATATAAAGCTGGAAATCCGAAAACAAACTTCTACTTGAACGTGAGAATTAAGAACAACAGCTGCAGCTGAAAAATAATGAAAACTAGATCTAAAATCATCAAAGTTCGAACCCTAATTCGACCCTAAAATCAGGTATTTATACCAAGAACCTAATTACCGAAAATAATACAAGCTGAACCACACGGCAACACAAAACGATGCCGCTTAGAGCCACTAAGGACCTCAGTAGCGCTACACCTCTTTTGGTGTAGCGCTCCCGAACCAATTATAATCGTTGACTTGTTGACTTCTCCCCGTGGACCGCTGACTTGCTAGACTACCTTGCGCTTACACCTCTTTTTAGTGTAGCTTCTAGAACATTCTCGCTCATTTTGGAGCCCCTTTTGTGCCATCTTGAGCGCTCCTTCACTTTAGGGTAGCGCTCCCGAACATCTTTTCGCTAAATCGTGCTCCAACACTTAGTCTCCAAAGCGCTCCAATTCTCATCCCACGTACACGACCATCCCGACACTTTCCGCTAGCCAAGTCACCTTAATTACCCTAAAATTAAGCAATGCATAACAAATCAAACCACGCACACATATTAAATGAAAATGAGGATTAAATCTATGATAATTAGGCCAATTCTACACTACTCAAAGGCCAAATGCAACCATTTCACGCTGCCAATCATATAATATTTTTACCATTTCAAATCTTGTTTTAAAAAATTAATTGAGATATATCAAATAAGATCCCTATTGACTATAAAAAACATTATAGATTGAAAAAAAATAGATGATTTTTTGAGACGTCTAAAAAAGAAAATAGGCACAACAAATTGGGACGGAGGGAGTATCTCGTGAATAGAATGTTTCTGTATCAATACCCCTGTTTGGGGTATCAATACCAGATGGTCTGGAGAGTTGTGACCCAAACTCATGTCCATTCACTAAGGGGCGCATCCTAAAGTGAAAATGTACATTTGGCTCTATATATAACACCCAAATGACATTCATTTGACACTAAATTCTAGCTTTGTTACTCCGCCAAAATATCTACGGACGCTTTCTAGTTTTGTTGTATCGCTTTTCGCATCACTGCTACTCAGAGAAACGGTGCCAATAATTCTTTGGTTCATTTGATCACAAATTTGACTTGGTATTCTGTCTGTCCTTTGTTTGTGCGGACGCAGGCAGAAGATCATTGAATTGATCGGGCTTCGTTGTATCCTCGAACAGATTCGCTATCAACCCGGTGCACACTAAATGGTGGGGCGTACATCGTTGAAAGTTTACATAGTAACGCTACTCGAAGAAAATTCCGTCATCAAGAAGTTCAGTTTCCCGAAGACTCTCAGATTTTTGCACCAACATTTATTACCGCAGAAAGACTTTTAATTGTTTAAGGCATAAAGACTTTTGGTTTTTACAGTTTATTACCGATTTACCGCATTTCAGTTGTTTGTTTCTTTGAAGTTTGGCATTCAGTACGTGTGTTAACTTTGATTTGCACATTAGACTACAGAAATCTGTCATACATTAGATTTAATCGAACCCAGTGGTAGTATCTGTTTCTACTTGGCATTTGTTTTTTGCTTTTAATGCTTACAGGTTTTGCTATTTGAATTCTATATCTCGGTTTTAACATTTAGTAGGCGTTTTCAAATGAAAAAAAAAAAAAGAGCCTTGTAAAATATTTTTCACAACAGATTATTTTTTGCTAGAGGCATAATCTGTTTTTTGTGTTCTCGGATTTCATTTATTAATCAGTGTTATATTTTGTCTTTATTCGGTTGGTTTAAATTTGTTATTTTTTTCATGTCAATCTTTTGTTTGTAAAATAGAAATGACTACTGAAATTGTGAACGAGACTGGGAAAGACTTTGAGTCTAACCCTCCCCCTATTGAATCATGTTGAGAGGCCGGAAAAGTTCATTGAACTGAGGTCAAAAGATGGCAACAAAAATGCTACTTTATCTAACGATTCAAATCTAGCCAAGTATATATCTGAATGAAAATGCTCCTATTGTTACGAAGAATGAAGCAAACACTCAAATTCGTGTTGTTTATGATGCTTGGATGCACTCAGATTTTCTATGCTAGAACTACATCTTCAATCGAATGGACAACACGCTATATAACGGTATAGTTCAATAAGACTGCCAAAGAACTTTGGTTTTCTTTGGCGCAGGAAGAATAGAACTGAAGATGCCAAATCGAAGAAATTCACCGGCCGTAAATTTTTTTTGACTATTAGATGTGTTGATTCAAGGACTCAGACGAGTCAAGTTCAAGAACTTCGGGTTACTTTGTATGAAATTCATGCAGAGTGGATGGTTTTGAGTGAAACATTCCAAGTGGCTGTTGTCATTTGGAAACTACCACCACTTTGGAAGGATGTCAAGAACTATCTCAAGCACAAAATGCAAGGACATGAAGATGGAGGATTTGGTTGTGCGCTTGAGGATTGAGGAAGCTAATCGAATTCTCACTAGAAGTTGGTGAGTCCGTGTGCTAAGGCTAATATGGTTGAATAAAGAAATAAGGCAAGCAACAACAACCCCAACAAGAAAAGAAAAAACTAGTCAAAGATTTGTATCTAGGCCTCAAAGTTG
Source organism: Vaccinium macrocarpon (assembly GCA_022606695.1). Classification (NCBI taxonomy): domain Eukaryota; kingdom Viridiplantae; phylum Streptophyta; class Magnoliopsida; order Ericales; family Ericaceae; genus Vaccinium; species Vaccinium macrocarpon. Next base: position 15,040,660 of record CM040179.1, read on the forward strand.
GAATAGCCAAGAAGCCTAGGGTTTGATGGGAAATCCTTTGTGCGTGACGAACAAGGATGTCGGGTTGCTGATTGTTGAAGCAAGCAAGGAAATCCAAACAAGAAACTAGCGCAGGCCAATATGAGTGAAAAGGAGAATCTCTCTGATAGTATTTCAGAATTGAATCTCTGCCTGATAAGGTTGTATTGTCCAAAAAGGGTTGTATGTAGGTAGGGGCTACATGTGTAGTGGGTTTTTCAAGATGAATGTACTCACTAAGGTTCCGGCATCTCCTAGGTCAGTTACTAGGGTTCTCTTCATTTGAACAATGCAAACATAGACTTTTATTTAATAAGCCCAATCTTTCAATTGTAAGAACCCGTATGAAAAATCACTTTTTGGAGAAGTTTCGATTTGGCCAAAAAAAATGGCCGGTAATTGTTCCTTGGATTTTTCTAATCACAACGTATAATCGAAGTTATTTTTTAAGTAAGGCAAAAGTCATCTTTCTATATTTTATTCGGAGAAAAAAATCACGCTTTTTTTCAGCTTTGTACTAAAAAAGGGGGATGAGATTTTGATGTGATTAGAATTTTTAAATTATACAAATGCCATTGTTTCCAAATGGTAATTTCCTTATTTTCATAAATAAATTAAAGTAAAGATAATCTTTACTTAAGTTTGGTTTATGAAAATAAGTATTGTGGTCACATACTATATACACAAGTGACATTTGGGTGTGAGGGGTAATTAGGGGGTTATAATAAGTAGTGTGGGGCAAATTTGAAAAAAAAAAACATAATATCTCACTCTCCCTCTCCCTCCACCGATCGCTCACCCTCCCTCTCTCTTCCCTCCATTTTTACTCACTTCAAGCTCAAAACTCTCCCTCCCCCACTCAATCTCTTTCAAGAACCAAGGCCATATTCATGTTCTACGACGACCGTGGGGAGCTTGGGTCACCTTGATTCACACCGAGCGTATAATTCGGATTTGGGGCTAGGTTTCATTCATCTCTATTTTTCAAGCAAATCCTTGAGGTAGGGGAACAATGTCTACTCTCTAGTTATATGTATATGATTTGTTGCACATACTTGATTTTTGGCCTCAATCTCCTTGAATTTCATGTTTTTCCCAATTTGTGTGGGTTTTTCCACTTTGATTTCTTGATCTATGAATTTGCTTGTTGATTGGTAAAATTGGGAGTGAAATTGACATCCCTCCATGTTTAATTGTTGCCTAGCATTTCCAATTTGAGCCTAAACTATCTCTATTGTGATTGGGTTGAAATTCCACACCCTAAGGGTGAAAATCTGCTCAGACTACTGTTCATAGCTACTGCCCCTATAATTTCCAGCCACTGCCCTGTTTTTGGGGTGATTTTCTACCACCCTTTTGATGTGCATTTGGTCCCCCGACGCTTATTCCTTCATAAAAATTGACATTTGGCATTACTTGCAACCATGTTTTGACTCGAGGACTTTGATTTTATAAACAAATATGTCATTTTGCATCACATGAAAGTTTGATGGTTTTAGAAAGCGTGGGTGTGTGGTAAAAAGGCCACCCTTTTTATCAAAAAGATGTGAAATAATGAAATGAAATTTGAAAAAAACGGACTTGTTATGAAATGTTTGGGATAATGAGATATTTTTAAACCGATACCATCATTTGGTAAATTTTTTTTTGATAAAGGCACGTGAGGCCTATGGAACCCAACAGAGGCACGCGGGCCTACTTTAACCCCGGCAGAGGCACGGGGCCTATGGAACCCGGCTGTGAGGGGTTAAATCCCTAGTACTAAAATGAACATGATGATTTTTCTTCAATGAAAGAAATGAGAATTGAAGTTTTGGACTATCCTTAAAGTTTTGTCGAAACTCGCTTTGTAAACTTGATTTTGACTTGTGTGATGAACTTGGGTGGTCGGGTGAAATGAAATGGATATTTGGATTATATTTTGGACACTTAGAAAGGAATTTTGAAACATGAGTTGTGGGTGGATACTTGGAAATCACTTGGATATGTTGAAACTTTCTAAATTCTTCCTTTCTTCCTCCATGACTTGATACTTGACCTCGCATATGAATAACCTGCTTGACATATTTTACTCCTCATGTGCATGCATCATATTCATATACCTAGCGCTAGTAGAATAGTTCTCCTACGAAAGCAAGTGTGATCATCCTATCATTTTCGTACCCAAATTTTGATCGCATATGGTTTGGAATGCATGACTTGGATGATGAGCATACATGGCATGAAGTTATTTACTTCATCTTCTACGATTTAAACATTCTTTGGGGAGATGTTAATGTAACTCTAATTTCCTTTACCATCTTTTGACTTTGGATTTGTAAAAAAAACTTATGAGATATGATTTCACTTCACCTTGGGGGCAAGGTGGTGCCCAAATATTTGAATCACAAGATGTTATTTAATTTCACCTTTTGGGCAAAGGGCCCAAACTTTATTATTTGATTACACCTTTGGGGCAAGGGTGCCCTAACATTTGATAGTCCGTTGGGCTAATGATGTATTCTATTTATAGAAATCTTTATCTTTTAACTTGGTTATTGTTTGAGATTCTTTTATTTATGTTTTAAAAAAATAATTAAATAAATAAATGAGGGCGTGACATCAATCCAATTCCAAAGGATGATAAAAGTCACAAAAGGGCGCAAAGTGCAATAAATTAGAAAAACTCAAGAATAAATGCGCGGAAGATGTGTTAATCTTATTAACACTGAGAGACCGGAGCCTAAATTGGTACATTCATTTTGAACAACCCAATACACATAACCCCTATCTACATACATCCCATTTTTGGATAGTAGAACTCATCAAGCAGCAGAGGTTCACTTTTGAAACACTGGCCTGAGAGATACTCCATTTCACCCAAATTGGCTTTGTGGCCGGTTTCTTGTGTTGATATACTTGCCCGCTCAACAATCCGTTGCATGTCCTTGCTTGTCGACCCAAAGCATTTCCCATCAAACCCGGTTTCTTGGCTATACCAACTTTGGGTCTAGATACAAATCTTTGCCTGGTTTTTTCTTCTTCTTGTTGTGGTTTGCTGCTACTTGCCTTATTTTCTTGTTCTACCATATTAGCCTTTGCCTCATACGATCACCAACTTCTTGTCAAAGTTTCGATTATCTTCCCCAATCTTCAAAATCCTCCATATTCACGTTTTTTGCGTTTATGCTTGAGATAGTTTCCAAATCCTTCCAAAGTGGTAGTTGTTTCCAAAATGATAGCAGCCACTTGAAATGTTTCACTAAAATCATCCCTCTCGCATGAATCTCATACGTAATGACCTGAAACTTTTTGACTTGATGTTCCACATTTCCACTTCCAACAAATTACATGGTCCGAAAAAAAAGAGGAGTGCCTTGGAGTTGAGGGTCACCCGTGGTATTGTGGACGCAAATGACTACAAAAAGAATAGTTAGCGTGACTATTCCAAACGATGATAGGTCTCAAATCCTCAAGAGTTCTTGAATCCACAAGAAGACTCAAGATTTAACTCAAAAATTATTATAGAATAAAAGGTACCGAATAATAGAGGTTACACACCTTTTATGGGACAAACTAGCAAAAACTTACTAAAAAAAAAAAATATTTCAAAAATTGAGGAAACCCCAAAATCGAAAACTAGAAAGAAAAAATAAGAAATTCTCATTTGGAAACAACGTAAAACGTAATTACACACTAAGAGTAATTTGTAATCTAATTATTACCTAAATAGCAAACATACTAAATTGAAGGCCTAAATGAATGAATTTAATCAAGTCCACCATCACCATGACTTTAGGGTCGTGGAGTATTGACCGCGACGCACTAATCTAATCTTTACCCACCAAGTTTGGGCCTATTCCGGCCACAAATAAATTGTCAAAATTGACAATTTTCACCAAGAGTTGTTTGAACTCCTAAGCTTCCGACCGTCCAAATCGATCATAGAAGCGGGGTTCTTCCTGTGTCACCTCTTTTTGAGAGGGTGTTTCCATCTAGACCCCGCGATCATACCGCTTCATTTAAGCCCTTTTTCACACGCTGAAAAGTAAGGTGTACCGTAGCTTTTAACGCGAAAGCATCGCACCACCAATAAACACTCTTTCTCTCGACTCTATCAAAGTCTACTTTTTCTTTTGACACACAAGGTCTACCAAATAAGACTGTGGCCACCAAGTGTCTGAATCAATAAACACCTCTCTCTCTCTCTCTCTCTAACTTTTATTTTAGATTTCAAAATAAAATAACTTTTTTATACACATCCATTTTTCTAAAAATTATATATTTAAAACTTATTCGACGAGATCTTTAAAACAAAATCCACATTGAATATGAAAATGTGTACAATAATAAAAAAATTTATTTACACCCTTTTATCTCACAATTCACACCCCTTCATAATGAGAATTCACAGGATTAATTTACACAAATACACAATTCACACCCCAAAAAATAAAAGAATTTGCATCCCTCAAAATACACAAATTCACACTCTAAAATGAAATAATTCACACCCTCAATATAAAATTCACACATTCTAAAATGAAAAAATTCACACCTCACAAAATGCAGATTTCACACCCTACAAAAGAAAAAAATTCACTACATTTCTCAACAATTCACACCCTCTAAAAATGAACACACACACAAATGTAGATTTTACACATCATTTACACAAAACTCAATTCCCCGAATGAAAAAAATTCACACCCCCAAAATGCAGATTTCACACCCTCCAAAATGAAATAATTAACATCCTCCAAAAAGGAGGGAATCTACATCCCCATTTTTTTTTTTAAAAACATAATTTCATATTCAATATAGATCTTGTTTGGCGGATGTCGCCGAGTACATTCTAAAAAATAAATATGTAAAATAGAAGTTATAAACATTTAAAGTTTAAAAAAAATAAAGGGGGAAGAGAGAGAGAGAGAGAGCCCTAAAAGTTTAAAAGCTGAGAGAGAGAGAGAGAGAGAGTGGGTGGTTCATGGCGTGAGTTTTTGGGAATCTAAACAAATTAGGTGATTGATTCATGGTTTTTGGGAATTGGAAACATTAAAAGTGTTTGGATGGGACAAAAAAGTAAAAATTGGACTTGAAATTTCTCGATCATAGAATTATATCGCTTTGTTTCTACATCATATTGGGGCCTGATCAAAATCCCAAGCTAAGTAGCGTTGCTTAACCCAGTTTGGAAAGGGGCCCCAGCTGGAGTGGGCTCTCGGCAATGGATCTCGGTCTAGTTTTTCCCCAAACGGGATTGAGGTAATTCCGGGCATCCTGGTTTGAATAATTCTTGGTAAATCAGAATCTCAAACCATTTAGATAATCTCATTAGTTTTGAATTTTCGGTTCACTTTTCTCCACACGTCTCGTTTCCCCAAGTGCCACAAGTTCGAATTATTTTTACCCTCTTACACCTATCTATTTTATCAAAAATTTCTTTAAATCAATTTTATTGTGTCAAATTATATTAGTTAATTAAATTGATGGTTGTTGGTATTAATATTAGTAACTCCCAAAATATTATATTGTGTATTAAGAGCATATTATGTGGAATGGTTAATTGCATAGAGATTTGTTATTCTATATAAAGGTGGCTAGTCCACAAGATGAAAGAAGATGATTCTTGATAAAAAATATCTTATCAAACCTATGAGCTATATGCGTAAGTGCCATATATATATATGAGATTTGTTGAGATATAGATCATTTATTTTGAGTATAATGGCGCATTCTAGATTCATGTGGAAAGTTTTAGTTGCACACAAACCTTTGGTGGATGATCGCTTAGATCTTGGGGAGTAGAATGTCACACAACTTGGTGCAAAATTACATATCTTCTCTTAGGAGAGTGCTATATAAGTTCTCCATCAATATAAGTTCTCATAATCTCTTATTTTATATTTGTAGTATCGCCATATTATGCATTTGTTGTGTCGTTATTCCAATAATATAAGTTTACGAAATTTTAACAATTATTTCTAACAATCTAAGAGAAGATATGACCTTGGAATTTCTGTAAAAATTCCTGGAGAATAGCCCTTGCAAATAACCTTAGAATATTTGGCATCAATGTCTTTGAATTATAGTATTTTGTATTACACATAAAGGATCACCTAATATTAAAGACGAGTTTTCACTAAAACTTTGATTTTATTTTGCATGTGTGAGCTACTATTTAATTTGCACGTGTGTTATTTGCAAGGGCGAACTGTGCTTTGTGATGTTTGGAGTACATTCAATTATTTCCGGCCGGTATGGTAATTTCAATTCCCATATTTGAATTTCAGTCCTAATTTGTTGGATTTCTTCCATAAAACAGTTTTGCTTTGGAAAATATAAACGTTTGATTGTAATAAGAAAGAACAGGTCCGGTTCTTTTTGAAGAAATTAAAATCATTGATATGCGTTGTGTGCTTGTATTGATGTGTTCACTAAAAGGTGAATTATTACATACATTGCCCCGTAATGCACATGGGTTCATTTCTAAGTAACAAAAAAAAAGTCGTGACAGTCTAGCCCAGTATGTTCTTATCGCCCAAAAAAAAAAAAAAAGAAGGTTGTTTGCTGTTTGTAACAGAAGCAATCAGTTATAGGAGAAGTCAAATTTAAAACCAATAGTTTGTAAAGACAGGCCTACAGTTTTTATATGTCGAACAATTTCTCCTATGTGAATAAATAACAATTTTGGCAATAGAATCAGTTACTTTTATTATGTAGGTAAATCATAAGAAAAAGTCTTGTTTGATGTTTAATCACAAAATTCCTGTAAAGTTTGGTGAATAAGTCTTCAATCTCTTTTGTTTACAATTTGACAAACTGAAACTCCTATAACTCCCCTTGGTTAATCAAAATTCCTATAACTCCCCTTTGTCTTCAATCACTTTACACTTGCCGGTTAAGCAAATTGTAAAGCCTTTAAGTTTAACACTCCAATATAAATGCATACATAATATAACTTCTTTGTGGCTATAAGTGTAGAGAGTAAAAATTATTAATTTGACAATATTTTGGATTAGTCTTAAATGTGTTGAAGAAGAAAAACATGTGAACAAGTTCAACAGATACGGGTTTTGCCTTTTTCAGTATTTTTTTTTTTCCCTAAAAAGGAAAATAAGGGAACATTTACATGTTTTGAAAAAAGTTTGTTGTATTTTTTTTTTGCACGTTATCTATGAGGAAAAACACTTTTTGTAAATAAGGGAGTTATCTTATTGTCATCCTTAACTGTTGTTTGAATTCCATACTCTATTGTTCTCATAGATATATGGAAATTTATTTTACCTCTAAAATGTCATTTCTATTTATAATGGCACAAACACAGTGACTCGAGGAAATGTCTTAAATTAATGTGGGGTTTTAGAAAAGGAACTAAGGCTTCGATAATTTTAACGGGTATATATGAGTTATTTGAAAAGGCTCCTAGTAATGAAAAGACTACTGGTCTGGTCATCGAAAAACTCTCGAAGGAAAACAAAAAGAAGTGGTATGAGTCGATGACTACTAACCACATGAGGAAAAACACATGATTTGCTAGTAGATGCTTAGACTACTAGTCATGTGCATGTGAAGGAAAGAGATATAAGAACTCTGAAAGTGTGCATTTTATTTATGAGATGGAAAAAAGTGGTTCCGTAGGGGTCAAGATCACCGCCAACATAAGGCAAGAAAAATGTAATATAAGACTTAAAATGAAAGTGGGAAGTGCTATGTTAGTAAACAAAGACAAAAGGTTCCTAGTAGATTATTGAGACCACTCTTTGCCACTATGTAGCTTCTAGTAGAGGGCTACCGTCCCTAAAATTAGTGATTCCTAGTAGAAGGCTACTTGCCACCGAGGACGAAATTGTCAAAATCCTTGTAGACCAAGTTTATTTGATGGGTCTAAAGTAGCGTTTCGATTCAAAAGAAAGGACCAAACTCATGAGTCCTATATAAAACAAAAAATTGTTGCCCTGATTGATTTTGCAACTTGTGGATTCGATGTTGCCCCGGTTTTATATAGAGTAATGTATATGTACTAGATCCAAAGCATATGGTGAGAGAGTCGATGGATTGTTTATTTACCTCAAATTGATGACGCTTTCGAGAAAGAATTGGATCATTATTTAGATCCCAAATAACTAGTTGCTTTGTTAGAAATAAAAGGGCCATGTTTGATTAATGGGTTCTAAACATCAAATTTTTTATGGTTCCTGTGGAAAAGGCATGCTACAAAGGGAAACTAAAATGTTATATGCATAAGAATGGTTAGCGACATGCTAATCATAAATCATCAAGGGAAATGGGACCAAGCCTATAAAGTAGTCACCAGAGTGGACACTCAACCTTTTTGACTGAGATCCCATGAAGAAGGTTCAATGGGGCAACAACGGTTCAGAGGGTTTGCTCAAAGAGCACTAATTTAATCGGTGGATAGTCCCCGTCTCATTTCTATGATGATAGTGCCTATAGGTTTAATAGGTGTTATGGAAAACATAATCTAAGTCATTGTGACGAAGTTAGAAGGGCAAAAAGCCCAATGAGTCCCATTAATCTAAGTAACCGAAAGACCTATCTATTTTACCAAAAATATCTATAAATCAATTTATTGTGTCAAATTATATTAACTAATTAAATTGGTGGTTATTGGTATTAATATTAGTAACTCTGAAATATTATGTTGTGTATTAAGAGCATATTATATGCAATGGTTAATGTATAGGAGATTTGTTATTTTTATATAAAGGTGGCTAGTCCCACAAGATGACAAAGACTTATTCTTCGAAAAATATCTTATCAAACTACTATGAGCTTACAATACATATATATTGAGATTTGTTAAGATATAGATTTATTGTTTTGGGCATATGGCTTATTCTAGATTTGTGTGGAAAGCCTTTAGCCGCACACAAACCTTCAGGATAATCGTACAGATTCTCGGGAAAAATGCACACATACCCAATGCAAGCAGAGATATATCTTCTTAGGGGAGCTTATATGCATGCCTTGATCAATAGAAGTTCTCATAATCTCTTATTTCATATTTGTTATATCATTATATTATTTTTTTCTGTTGCGTCATTATTCTCTAATAATATAAGTTTTGCGTAAATTTAACAATTATTTCGAGGTGTCATGTTACTTGATCGCCTTCAAAATAAACCTAAAGGGAAAAAACATTTTGAAGTGGAATGGCCTTTAGTTGTAGAATGATGTTTGTGGTCATGTCGTTTTTTCTTTTGAAGCGTGAAGTTCTTCATTGAAAAAAAACATATACCCCAGTTTAGTTCAACTAATACAATTGAAAAGGACATAATGCATTGAAAGACAAATTACAAATCAAATTTACGATACATCCAACGCATAAATCGATTCGCGGTTAATTGTCAACAATCCACATGTTGATTGGCATTGGTACGTCGCTAATGTTAAAGATTCAACAAATGGCAATGTACATTAATACAAGAGAAAATGACGACACAATTCCTGGCTCCTACTTCAAACTGACCGCATCCACGTGAGTGGGGTTTCTACTCATAATCCGGAGAAAATCCGAAGCCTTTTTGTGTTACACACCACTCTCATTCCCATAAAGATGAAACCCTACCAGCTTCTGCATCTCTCCTGAGAGCTACAACCTGCCTCCCCCTCACACTCTCTACATTGTCGCTTCCTCCACTCATTAATCCCCGCACATGTTACTTCAACTGGGCCGAAAGACCCGCCACTACCAAACAGAGTATTAATAAATCCCGGCCGTGGTTTCCTCCTGATGTATACCAACAACAGAAGGGCCTTTCAATTAAATGTAAGAGTTCCGCTTTGGCGCGCTTTCACCACAACGTAAGTTTCTAAACCTCTTTAACTAGTGGTGGTGCCCGCACCCTCATCGAAAGTGCCCACAACTGCCGCCGCTTCCGCCACCCAAAGATCCCCGTCTGCCAAGAGAATAAGGTAAATCTCTTTACCCACACCCGCAGAGGCTCACCTAAATGATCACACATAACCGCACAAGGAGTGAGTACGTGACTCTTTCTCTAACACTCGTGATCCCCACCGAGCACCTTCAAGACCCCCTAAAATTGGGACACCTCTCGTGAATATGTGAACAATCCCCGCTAGATGCCCATGGCTCAAACCGACGCACTCTCCGGACAGTACTGCGGTTATTCCCTTAAACAAGATCTCAAGATCTCTGAAACCGCACACCCACTCAATGAATGTATCCTTTAAAAGCTTTAGATCTCTCCGCGCCTGTACCCCCCCCAACCCAGTGCCCACATCCCGGCATCTAAAAAAACCAAAATGCTCGCCCAAACCGTGATTATCCGCGGACTCCATCTTTCCACACCCAACATGAGCTCATAAATGAAAAGATAATCCGCCACAAAAACCACGTAAGAAAGAGAATACCATGATGCATCATGATCTTCATCCCCAATCCGCTTATCCTGAGCTCACGCGGAACAACCCATAGCAAATCCAATTGCCTTATCCTTGGGCTAGCATCCTCATCCAGACACTCGATTCACTACCAAAGACATCCAAGCATCATCCCCGGCCATGACTTAGTACACTCTGCACCTATCCTATGTGCAACCCCAAACAGCCACCCTCCCGCCCCCGCACAAATATGTATAATGCTTCAACCATACTTGACATCGCCTAACTCACATCGTGACTCTCATTAGCCTCAGATGGTGCCCATCATTTTCCAATCCAATGCAGCTCATCAAATCGCAAATCTTAAGGATAGGTCTTGAAACTGGATTGAACCGTGATCGCCGATCACACTGTGACCAACTCCGACCACACTCCAGTAGTGCCTCGTGTCATTACCAAACAAGTGTATCTGCACCCATCAACAAAGATGCAACACCCGAGAAAATGTATCCTGCTCACTAATAGCTTCGACCATCACTGCGGCTCATCATCAAGCGGACCGCAATCATCCCATGCCCGCTTCAACCTCCAATCTCCTCGCAGAAAGTCCGGCCCAATACCACGGTTGTGTGGCTATCCAATTCTCGCCCTCTTTGCCGCGTAATCAAGCCACATATACCGCCAAATTTTGCCATTATCCCAATCTTTCACACCACTCTGCTCTCCCTGCCCGGTCATCTGCCCGCCATCCATCCATGTTCCCCCCCAGCTTTCCTCACCCTAGGACTCCCCATCGGATCTCCCATGGTCTACCTCGAACTCAACATCCCTATCGGACCGACCATGTATAACCGATCCTCCTCAATCTCTCTAGATGTGTTTGGGGCGGCAAAATCCAACTCAAATCACTCAAATCCGCCCATCGCTGAATCCGTGTCACAATTCAATTAGCTAAAACGGCCTCCCCGACAACCCAAAACGCCCTCAACATCTAAAACCTCACTCAATCCAAAGAACAAAACCCCGCTTTTGGCCCTATTCACAGTTTAAATCTGGGCAAAAATAAGTTGGGAAACCACTAACGCCATGAACTCGAAGCCAAAACTCACCGAACAAAATAAAACATCAATTTGAAGCCCGCTCAACTATTATCCTGGGTTCTCGGATCCTCGTCTCATACACTGTTACCCATCAACTGCCACCCCTGACTCTACCTTTAATCTTATGATCCTTTGGACTCCGAATCTTTTAACCTCTACCCTTTGCCTATCGTGTCTCACTATTATCCGGATGTGGGGCACCGAAAGTGGTATCCACAACGCCATGCAGTCAATGCTTTTTCTTCAATGGATGCGCATTACCTCTTATCGCCGGGATCGGCTGCTTCACGCTACCGTATGTGCAAAATGATTCTCAAGCATCGTGCCTTTGATTTCACCAAAAACGTTTTCATCAATTCCGGTAATTCGCTACCACGTTTATGGAATCTATCAAGTTCCGCCACACGCTTCGCCGATCTTCGTTTCAGAATACCGACTTCCTGCGACAAATCACTTGCTACTTGTTGGATCGCCTTTGAGAGTTGCACTTTACCTCTCGAATAAAAACAAGTTTCTTATCACTCGCTTGTCCAAAGATTCAAAGGTTCGCCTGAAAGTGATTTGTTTCCATCGCCTGCGCCCGATGTTTCAAATCATGGATTCCCCAACAACGACTCCACACAAATGAATACACGGCACAAAATTTACGGTCGCAAATTACCTACATGGCGGGCTCAATGATAACTTAAAAAAACCTAAGGAATCCTAAATAGCCTGTTAACCTTAAGTATCTCCATCCAAATTTTTCCCAACCTAGTCTCATTTTGTTTGAAGATTGAAAATCCACCCAAATATATACCATAAAATTGCACTACTTTCCTAATGTAACAACTTTTTGATCGCAATTAAATGAATATGTCCTGTGTATTTTATTATAATATTAAAAATGATATACCTGAATTTTGAATGTCTACGATGGAAACTTGTCATCTAAAGAAAGATGGACATTCTTTAATAGATTGAATATAACTATGTTTATTTATTTCTTCTAGGCACATTGAATAAAATAATATACACATTTTGCATGAATGAATTTTTACAAACTCAGGAAAACACAAGACACCTATGGGAAGTTTGGGAAGTTAATTTTTATGTAAAAGTTTTAGAGATGGAAGTGGTGGAGGATGTTTGGGGTTGGATGAGAAATCTTTGATCAGACGCTAAATTTTGAATGAGACAAGATGAGTTGGAGAATGCCGCAAAGGTTTTGAATATTTTGCCCAGTCTCTGAAGTTGGTGGGAAATATCATTAATTTCCATTTATCTCATTTGACTGGAAGAAACTACTGTCACCTAATAATTCTATGAAAATCTTTATGGAATGATGATGGGTAATCTGTACTTTTTGATATTGTCATCGTGAAATTCAATAGTTTGCAAAATAAATTGAAATTATAAGTTTGATAAATTCTAAGACAAGGATACGGTAAAATTATTCAAATGGAGAACTTGAAAAGGAATGGAATCAATGGAAAAAGAAGAAACAACCCAAACATTAGCCACTTTCGACAACTATTAACCTCACACAGCTGTCAACATGAATGGACCACTTACCGCCGCTGCAACCCACCACCCTGACAAAGAGATTACCACTACCACAATTCAGATAATATGACATTGTTGAAACAAATCATAAAAGGCAAGATATAAGTTTTCACGCCCGTAGAACTAGTAGGAACTAGTAACAGGGTTAAAGATGAATGCAAAACAGAGCTCCATCTCTTGGAATATCCCATACATGGACTACCAATCTGCCCTCATGGGATTTATTTTCTCTGATATATAGGTTTTTGCCTATCAGATGGATAAAATCCTCTTTATATTGTCATCATATAAAGAAACGGAGTTTCAAAATTACAACCTTTTTAAGAAACAACTACCTTCAGTGCGATCATTGACATGCAAAAGATTTTATCTCCAAAAAGCATATCACAGTGAACTGAAACATAAACTTGGTTCCTTTTAGAGCAAAAATTCAATGAGACCTCATGAGATTTGCATTATGTACAAAATTCCTTTCCCTTCAGATATTAAAAATGACTTTTTCCCTTCTAGGGGTTTGCATTATCGTTTTAATTACTCAGCGGACTAATTAGGCCATTAAATGGCACAACAAAGTAAAGGGCGAATAAAAAGTTAATTTTAAAAAGTCAAAAACCCCTGCAAGAACTAAAAATAATAATAGATAAAGTCCTCATGTTCTTTTACAGTTTCAATTTTGCTTTTTCCTATAGTTTGCTGACAACTGCATTCCAAATTATCATTTTGAAAAATTAATTAATCAAGGACAAATAATTAAGTAGGTTTGATAACCGATTTGTATTATTTGAAAATTAAGTGTTTCAAATGTGCTGTCTGATGGAACTCCAATTAACTACTAATTAATTAATTATGGATCGCACGACTCGACTCCATCACCGCGAATCCATCGAATCATCGAATCATCACATTGATCAATCGAATCAAAGAAAGAAAATTCTGATCAAACAAATGAAGTTGAAAGCCAACTGAATACTTGGAGGCCGCACAGTACCCCTACATGTGAAAGGTTAGAACTTATACGGAAATTTAAGGAATTATTTTCACAAACCCAAGATGGTTCCAACCCTGATTTGACAATTAGTCACCAAACACAACCTCAAAACATGAGGTCACGCTTGTTCCAATGTTTGTTTGTGTTCATTTGGTGGCCAGTTCCCATAACTGTTCTGAAGTATCCCATCACATTTTTAGGAATGAACAAAATAACTTTGTGTTCGTCCGCTTGTTCTTGAAGGTTTAAATATTATGTTCCCACACAAGGACAGCCCAATTATGCAATAATGATCCCACGGTTTGATTTTTGGTGTCACCCAAACACAAAGAATTGAAAACATAGGTCTAACTGCTTGTTCAGTTTGTTTTATTGTGTCCAGCTTTTTTACACTTTAGGTTCACCGAGGAATTAATGAGATCCCACCAGTTGACTTCTAAGCATTAATTTGTAGTACCTAACGAGTTTCTATAGGGAGAATACTTCCTGATCAAGTTTGAAAATCGCCGTTGATGGGTGCACATTGTTAAGCCCACACAACAACAACCCCAAAGTCCCAAACCCTCTACTAAGATATATCACATCCTTCGTCAAAAGAACAAAACACCACGATCCCAAACAAACGCAAACAAATAAAGAATCTTTAAGGAACTTAAGACTATCCAGCCACCACCAAATTTGTGGGTCTTATTTTAACTTTTCAAATATTTCAATATAATAGTATTACTATTTTTTTCATCAGTCACCACCTTCACACAATGTGGTCGCCCCAGCCGCCCCACCGACCCCTATTTTCACCACCACTCTACCTGCGAACCACCTGATTCACCACCACCACTGGCTTAATTCCCACCACAACTCCCACCAAATACCTCCATCACTCCTCAAATCCACCTCGATGCAACCACTCCACAATTACTACCACTCACCCCATATACCACCACCGCCTCTAAAACCACCATCTAGCCAATATTCTATATTTTTATTATTTGACATGTACTTTTTTTCGACAGTATCCCCAAGATGAAACTCAGAAAGCAAAAATGAAAATTAATATTTTCAGCTCCCTTGTATAGACTCAAACAACCTGATGTTTATTTAGTGCTTAAGGTTCAAGATATTACTCAAAGATGACAGCCAAAGTAAATTCGCATCAATTTTCGCATCAACTTTCAAAGATTTAATTTTCAATTTTCAACTTTCAAATTTTATCAAACAAATTTCTAAATACAATGAGTATGTAACATAACTTAACTTCCAAAAATGGAGGACTCAATCTCTCAGATTTTTTGTTGTTTGAATTCGAATTGCCTAATATCACCAAGTGCACTGTGAAAAAAAAATCCAGGAAGGTTGATCTACAACTGAAACCTCATACTTATATTTTTGTATAATGAAACACTCAAAGAAACTCCCTGTTTGTGGGGTAATTTATTTTACCAATTTAGCCAAATACCTAACCAAACCGCGTCATTTCATCACCCGCAACCTGTACATGACGCGTAACGACAAAATGGACAAATGATTCAGATCAAAGAAAGGGACTCCACAGGCCCTATAGTGACTCGCAGCATGCAGCGTAAACACAATACCTCTCAAGCTCTCCGCTCTACAAATTCGTTCCAATGCACCAACCTTTGCTAATATGTACATTACGACAATAAACCACAAAAGATCTAAATTAAAACACTTTACATAAACGGTGAAGTAGCTTGATATATTGGATAAAGATTTTTTTTCTTTTTTGATCGTTGTTTACATATAAACCAAATACCGGTAAATTAATTGACACTTCAATAAGATTGTCAAACGCTGCGCCGAATCACACCAGAAAAGCATTGACGGTTAGTTTATAAAAAGATCAATATGATGTCGTGATAATTCCAAAATGAAAGGTAGTATGGCAGCCATGGTTAAAAAGAATAAATAAATAAAATCTAATTTCAAACTAGATTTCGTCCAAAATGTCACCAAATTTATAATAATCACAGACCAGAAATAAACCAAAGTCACTTCTTTAAGAGAACCGAGTCAATGACGATACAAACTCACCATTTTGAATAACAAGATCTATCTACTAATCCAATTTCATAACCCTCAATGCATAAGTACACTACAAAGCGGCTACGATCAAGAATAAAAGGATAAATCCATATATGGAAGTTAAGAAAACCATCTTCCCAAAAAAAAATACAAAGTGATGGAAAACAAATTTACCATAACGGCTCCATATAAGGCCACCACGCGATCCAACTTCGCCCGCGTCGCATCTAAAATGATAAGCGAGTCACCAATGAGAAAACTACCTTGTACTTAACCTGCGTAAGGAACACGCATACGCTTAAACAGATAAATATGGGGTGAGCATGACCAATGTACAAGTTAGAATGGACGGAAGGTTATGATTCACCACATAAACCAAAGCGTATCCGCCATCCTAAATAAAATCCAAGTGTCCAAAACGCCAGCGTCCAAAGCATATCCGTTGTCCCAAAACATAGCAAATATCCAACCAAGTCCTTAGGGGTTCCCAAAACTTTATACCCAAAGCCCACTCATCAAAATGCCACTTTGTCCAAAATCACCACGAATCGATATTTCATAAGAAACACCTTCGACTCTTTACTAGTAAATATCCCTTCCTCACATTACACCGCAACCTACGGATTGCCCTCAGACCCCCGGGCTTCTGATTCTCAAACTCAGGCACCTATGGCTGTGGACACCAAACGGGTGGTCCTGTGAGTTCATCTTATCCAAAAAAGTTCATATATTAAAATCATTGTCTTCAAAAGTCCCAAAAATCCCATTTCTTTTCTTAAAAGTTCACCATTTTCGCCAAAATGTGTCAACCGACGCTGTCCGGAGTACGCCAAAACCATAAATTTGTTAATTCACGGTCGGCGGGTCAATTTTATGAGTTCGAGGGATTCGTGTTCAAAATGATAGTATGGTTCAAAAGATACGTATGAAATGGACGCATCGGGGAGCAAATCAGCATCAAAGGGTGGCCTAAACCACCCCAAAAACTGGGAGTGTCTCTGAAAAAACAGGGGCAGCAGCCTAAAAACAGGGCAGTGCACAGATTTTCACCCTTTGGTGTGGAATTTCAAACCCAAGCATAAAATGTAAGGTTCAAGGCCAAAAATTGAAATGTAGAGGACTAATGGACCCTGGCCGAGTAATAAACAACCATCAATTGCAAATACAAACACAAGCTCAATTCATAGATCATAAAATTATGCTCAAAACAAGCCAACCATGGGAGCAAAACACAAATTCAAAGGAATTTTACAAACAAAGGCATGTTATATGCTTTATATCACACAAATACAAACTAGATGGGAGTAGAATTTGTCTTCCCACCGCAAGTTTGAGCTTGAACAAGTTGGGTAAATGAAAACCCTAAATTCCCCAATGTGCTCCAACCCAAATGGGGTCTCTTAGTGCAAAATGAGGGCAAACCCAAGCTTCAAAAACGTGAGAGGTGATTTTAGGTGGGGGTTTATGAAGGAAACTTGAGGGTTTTGGGAATTTTTAGAGCTTGGAGCAACAAAGAATGGAGGAGAAGAGAGAGAGAGAGTGTGTCTACAGGTATAAGGAGAGGGGGCTGATTTTTTGAAAAAATTGCAAGTATAATGTGTTATACACTCACCTATTACACTTTCACCCCCAAAACTTCCAAATGTACTTTAAAAAAGACCCAAATGCATTCAAATGCTCTCTTTGAACCCCTAAAGTAAAAATTTAATTCCTCACATTTACCCAACATTATTCGAAAAATTATGTAAAATAATGGTTCTATATAAAAAGGCAAACAAATTACACATGTAAACGTATAAAGTGAGCAAGCCAAGTGCTTGAAACACATGGAATAGATAAAGTGCAAGGTGAAGTTATTCTTTGAAGTCAATCATGTCCAATGTGATTTGAAACCGCAGCTTTCAAATTTAAAATGTTTTGAAAGGAGTTTGAAGCAAGTCAATTTCAAAATGCTTTGAGGGTTAAAACAATATCTTAAATGTAATGATGAAGTTCAAGTCTAGAAATCAAGCCGGAAGTTCAAACACAAGCAAGGCCTATAAATAGAAGAAGTTGAGAATGAAAAAGCCCACGGACAAATTTTCAACAAACAACAAAAATGATGTTTCTGGTTTGTTTTGGGTAAATTTAAATTGTAGATTTTAGGATTTTTTTCAGTTCAAAGTAGTTTAGAAGTAGTTTTAGAAGTATACTATGAAAGTAGCATTTGTAGCAATCTATAGTGTTCAAGTTCGCTTTGTCTTTCTATCAAGTAAGAAGCAATTCTGCTAAAAGCTCTGCTCTTTGATTTTAATCAAAAGTATCTTTTCTTCTTCATTGCTCTTTAATTTCCTAAGTTAATTGGTTTGTATTTTCATTTTGAAGGAAAAATCCCTCTTTTAGTCGGGAGGTAATCGAACTATTTAAACACAATTGTTCGATTAGATTTTGGCTCTTTTCAAAGTTAATTGGAGAGGATTTAAAGGCTTTCTCCTGCATGCTCTCGCACACAATTATTTTCCATTGAAGTTAAGTAAAAACACATTTTTTGGCATGTTCTATGGTACACCAAAGTGTCGGAATGGCTCCAAGACTTTGGAAGCAAAGCAGATGATTCCTGCGTCAATAAACGCCAAAGTTAAGAGAACAATGTTGATTCTAAAGAGAACAACAAGTCAGCGTCTTCAACAAAGCCCAAAAGTTCCTAGTTATCAAGATGCAAAATGGTTGAATTGGCTGTGTTTCTAATGAATACTAGGAATAACAAAACAAAGGCATGAATGACCCCTAAAATCCGTATAGCAGGGTGCGCCAGTATATCAATTACTAAAATGACAAGACAGGAACACCACCAAACACTATGTTTCTAAAAGTTAGGAAGAGCAATCAAAACTTGTGAATGAGCCTCTCGCTTTCATCTCGGGCAGTGACAAACTAGAAGAATCTAAGTAAGTTTAAGTCAAGGCCCTAAAAGAACCTATAAATGTATTATGCACAACTAAATAATCAGTTAAAGACTTACACGCACGTCCAAACCGCATTTAAGCAGCATTATGAATGATCCTTTAAACCTAAATTGGTGGGATAGATGAAAGAGCTCAAAACGACATACCTGCCTGATGAGTATAATTTTACTCTCTAGTAAAACCGCTTTTCGAAGGGCTAATTTAAGCAAGGTTTGTGCCGTAAAAATGAATTCTAGGTATCCAGATATCGAAATGCATGAACGCACCGGGAATCCATCTTTTTTCGTCGCGGCGCGTAGCAATGGTGTGAGTTGAAATAGCCGATGGCTCCTTTTGGTACATCGCCTATATGCCTGTAAATATGAATTAGAACCACCGCTAACCAAAGGGTTCATTTAGGAGGAAATCTTGCCTTCATGTCGAGATTCTTGGACTTATGCAGTTTAGTTTATGGACCCTCTAACTCTAGGGGTACAAACTCAAATATATAGAAAAAACCTTGTCCAAAAATGGATATAGATAGATAGTTCAAGTACCCAGAGGGTTTTAAGTTTCCATATTTTACTGTTTCCACGGATTGAAAATAGTCAACAACTCAAATATATCACTAGGTTTAAAGCCCAGTGAAGGAGATAGGTATTGGGTCAGTTTCATCAAATTGAAGTTATTCTCTACAATTTTGATGTGAACTACCTTGAGTGGTATTCAATTTGCCACCGTAATCAATCCCAAATTGACAACGGATGGAAGAATTATTCCATGCCTGGCTTTTATCAAACTAACCTCGAGATTAACATGACCGATCTAGCAAGATTGAAGCAAAAGGTCTGATGAAAAACTACTCAATTATTGATAGATTCAAAAAAAGCTTAGAAAACAAGTGTAAAACTTCAAACTACTAGAGGTTTAAATTCCAGAGAATAGCCTCAATATGGATTAAGTAGAGAACTTAGAAAGAAGTTTTGATTTTAATAATTTGTAGAGATCCGTTGATTCAACATATAAAGCATCAAGATATGAGTCTTGTTAAAGAAGATGATGATAGAAACAATTCTTTCTTATTCAAATATATTATGGATCCTAGTTAAGTGAAATTGATGTTTGGCCGATTATTGAACATGATCCTTTTGTTTGTGGAGAAGTTTAGTTTGAAAGGATTCTTCTATAGCAAAGAACAAAGACCAATGAGAAAGAATAAGTGAAGTGTATTCATTTGATGTTTCTAAAACCGTATGAAATTTTTGACTATTTACAAAGAAGAAGTTTATTAAACCCTTGAAAATGTAAAACTTCCATCATCAAAAGAGACAAAAGGAAAAAAATTCATGCGTAAATGGTATGCTTCTGACACATTCAACTAAGAATTGTAATGTTTTTCATGACAGGATTTAGAATAGATTTCAAGAAGAAGGATCATGTTTCTAGAAAGGACTATGGAATAGGACACAAATCCATTTCCAAAGATTGAAAAAGGGATCAAGTAACACTAATGTGCAACATCTTTGCCAAAAACAGCTTGGAAGTGGCAAAAAACAAGCAAGTGCATGTGGGAATGAACCATGTGCAATTTGGAAGAGGAAGACCAAAGGTTAGTCAACTTCAAGATGCTAAGAACAACAAGCAAAAAGTATGCAAGAGAAAGCCTTTCTCGGGAGGTTTTAAACAATCTCATCTTCCTATTGTCGAGGCATCCTTTTTAGAATGTTTGTGTGTGGAATGTGGAGCCAACTATTTGGTTTTCAAAGACCCGACAGTAGGGTTGATTTCTTTCCAAAATGATGGAAAGAAAGGCTTCGGGGTCAAAACAATGAAAGGAAGCCTCAAGAATCTAAGTCAAGGAAGAAAATGAGAAACCTTTGGTTGGTTTCTAAGAAAAAATGTCCCTTTAAGCCCGGGGCCTGACCAACGCCGGGCAGAGATTATCCTCCTTCAAAAAAAAAGGTTAACATTGGAAAAGTTCCAACGATTAGGTAAATTATGAGGTTCAAGAGGAGCACTTCACCTTAGTTAAAAGGAGTTCCCCGATTGGTTTTCAAGAAAAATAAAACCGCAATATTCCAAAGGGTACAAGCGGATCTTCCAAATGAAATAAGATGGTTCAACCTCCAAATGCTCCTAACCGGTCAATGGGTGTTGGTTCAAGATTCAAAGAACAAAACACCTCAAATGGTTCTTATGTTAGCAAGGACTCAAAAGAGGAAATCGGAAAAGAGGTATACTAGTTTTCAAATGGAAGAGTATGTTTCAAAAGAAAATTCCAATGTGGGTAATAGGTTTAACCTAAATGTTTAACAGACTTCAAAGAGAATATTCAGAGGAATCTCTTCAAAGGGGTTAAAAACAAACCAAAAAGAAAACATTGGAGAGTTTGCTGTAAGAATGGACAATGAGGTTCATGAAAGTAGCCATGTTTCTCCAAATTCATTCTCTAGTAGTCCAATCTGGTCTCCCTGGGAACATATGGATAATGGAAATTGCTAAGAAGGAGGAGGGAATTCTTCCCCCAGGAAGCATTTTCCCATGGAAGCTTTTTGCAACCCAGCCCGGCCGATAAAGTGGATGCTGCGAAAATGAATCCGAGCAAACACATAGTGGAAAGGGACCATTGAGTTTGAAACTTTTGTCAGTCTCGCTAATATGGTTTTATCCTTCCATGAATTTTGGATCATTTGGGACCGTGATTGCTCACTAGTTCAAGGACTTCACAAATGTAAGTTGGCCTTTGTGGAGATTATCGAGGTGTCCAACAATGATGAATATGATTTAACATGTGATAATGGTCGTATAATGGATAGGTGCAATAATTTCAAAGATTGGAAAAGAAGAAGAACTTCTTATCATGGCTAATGCAATGGAAGAACCAAAAGTAACCCCAAAGGAAAAGTAGTTTTGTTCTAGCAAGAGATTCATTCGTAATTATCCTTTGATTGTTGATTTAAATCGACATTTCTTATCTTTTTTCGTGTCACCATCGTTTAATATAAAGACATCATTTGAAGCCTCTTTATATTTCGGCTTCGCTTGATGGAATCATTTTAAATAGGGTTTTGTTGATAATGGAGCAAGAGGAACATTCTCGCCAACTAGAACTCAAGAAGTTGATTAAAGAGAAGGTTCGATTAATTCCAAATAAGCACTTCCATTATCGGATTTATCGTGAAAGTAAAAAGTCCTAGGGGATTGTTTCCATACATCTAAAAAAGCGGGCTGGCGTGGAAACCGACAACAATTTTTGTTACAGGATACTTTCACAAGTATAATGTTTTACTTGGGAAGCGGATTGATTCATGTAAATAGTTGTATTCTTCTTCGATGCATCAAGTTCCTTATGATTGTGAAATATGAGAATGAAAAGAAGTGGGTGTTGAAGAAATGAAAGCAGCATCCACACCCATTTAGTAACTTCAACAAGTTAGCCGAATCAAATCTATAAACCTCAAATCATCCCTTTAAGTGAGATAGCACACCCCGCACCCCTTCAACCAAAGTGTATTGATATTGAGAATTGGCAGAGTTAAAGTTAAACCTTAAACAAGCAAAGATTATGAATCGCATACCCCACCAAATGAAGTCGCTTTGATGTGAGTCCAAGAGGGAGTTCAAGATGCCAACTCTTGGATTTAGTTAAATTTATGGCTCTAGAAATAGAACAAGGTTCAAGAAACAAATTATTGGGAAGAATCATTGGTCGAGAAACTTGACCTGGGTCAAGCCTAGTGCAATCAAAGAAGCTTTTTATAGGCTATATGGATTTCCAAGATCCTTTTAAAAGAAGTTGAATTGGGAGATGGAGTTGTTTAAAACACTATGCATTCTCAACAAGGAACTTAAGGAACTTGATGCTACTTCAAATGCCAAGTTGATTTTGCAAGTAGCGGGGCGGAGAGCAAAGATTGATTTGCTTGGAAAATGTCTCCTAAAACCATAGTATTGGTTAAAAAGGAAATTCAAAATCTTTTAAATGCTAGTTTCATTAGGGACAGCAAAAGATATGTAGAATGGTTATCAAACATTGTTTTTGTTATTAGGAAAAAATGGAAAGATTAAGGTTTGCATTGATTTTAGAAATCTAAATACCAAGAACTCCCAAGGTGAGTATCCAATGCCTCCAAAGAGACATGCTTCAGTGGATAGCTCTATTGTGACATAAGATCATGTCTATTATGGATGGACATTCAAGATATAATCGATTTGTATTGTTGAAGAAGATGTTCATAAAACTCGCATTTAGAGCCCTTTTGGTAATATTGAAAACCTTTGAATGGGTTAAAATGCCATTTGGGCAAAAATGCCGGGTGCTATATATCAAAGAGCAAACACTATTTTCATGAAATAATTGGGGGTTTTTAGAATGTTATATTAATGATATCATCATTGAAATCTTAATCCATTGATGATCATATCGGCATTTGAAGACAGCTTTTTTCAAAGATGTAGCATTATCAATTGAAGTCAATCCCGCTAAATGTGCTTTTGGAAAGAATGATAGAAATTTCGGATATCTAGTCCATAAATAAAGGTATCCAAGTTGATAAGAACAAAACTAAGGTTATTATTGAAGCAAAACCACCTTCAAATAAGAAAGAATTGGCAAAATTCCTTGGTCAATTGAATTTTCTTTGAAGATTCATATCTATTATGTGGAAAAACTAAAAATCTTTTTCTTCTTTGTTGAAGTTAAAGGATGGAGAGCACTTTGAATGGCAAAGGAGCATGATGATGCTTTCAAGATCATCAAAGAGTATTTGATCAATCCTCTAGTTTTAGTTCCACTTAAGAAAGGAGAGCTTGTGAAGTTGTACCTTAGAAAGAAACTATGACTCATCAGAGTTTTGTTGGCTCAAGATGTTGATGAAGCCAAGGAGCAAGCCATCTATTATCTAAGTAGGTTTTTAAATGAGTGTGAAAGTATGTATTCGCAATAGGAAAGTTCCGCTTAACTTTATTTTTTGATTCAAGAAACTCGTGTACTATATGATGTGTAGAGAACTTATGTAATATCTCAAACCATGTTATGAAATATGTGTTGTCTCAACTTGTACTCAGCAAGATCAGAAGTGGATTGTATCTTTGATTGAGTTCACTTTGAGTATGTTCCCCTAAAAGTCGCAAAAAGCCAAGCTTTTGGCTAACTTTTTAGTAGACCATCCAAATGGAATTGAAAACTCATAACTAGCAAATGTTGATTTAGTTACAATTAAAACCATGGAAAATGTGGTTTGATGGTTCTAAAACTTGTCAATGGCTAGAATTGGAATTGTTTTGCAATCTTCTGCTTTGGTAATAAATGAAGGAGAATGTACAAATAATCAAGTAGAATGTGAAGCCTTAATTATGGGTTTGTAGATTCTCTAACTTTAAAGGTAGACATAGTTGAAATTGAGATTCTCAATTAATCATAAATGAAGTAAATGGAGAATTTAGTTGTCATAGTCCTAGTTTAAAGCCTTATTACCAATATGTAACGCTATTGATTAAGTACTTCCACATGATTACATCTTCACTTATGCCCAAGAATCTTTAATGGAGAAGTTAGATGCAGGTGCTCAAAGAGCATCATGATTTAAGTTTATCACTATTGAAAGCAAAGAATTTTGTCAATTAACTTTAAGGAAGTCCCTATCTATGCTTAAGGATAGGAATATCAACTTCATGTGTGTTGAAATCACTACTTCTTCTAATCAAGTTGATTGAGACAACCATTAATTGATTATTTTCAAAAGCCTAATGTCAAAACAGATAGAAGCAACAAGTAAGCAAGATCCAAGTAATTATATTATGTATAATGGAGAATTATTTAAAAAGAGGAGGAGATGGACTTTTGCTTAAGTGTTTGAATAAGGTGGATTTCTTTTTAGAGTAATGACAAAAAGTCCATGAAGGCATTTTGTGGGGCTCACCGTTGGAATCAAAATGGATGGTTGAATTGAAGGGTATGAGTATTATTGGCCTACCAACCTTAAGGACTATATTGATTATGCAAAGGATGCTAGATTTGTCAAAAGACGAGCCTTCTTAAATGCTTACCCCGTCACCAATTACAAAGATGTAGTCAAGCCTTGGCCATTTCTTTGGGTGGGCAAATGGACATAATTGACATTATTTATCCTCTTTTCGCCAAGTGGAGATAGATTTATTCTAAAGGGCTACTGATTATTTTACCAAGTGGGTTGACGATAAGCTTTTGAGTGTAACTCAAGAACAAGTTATTGAGTTCATCAAAGGAATAATTTACGATTTGAAGTATCCAAAACCATAACAAAGGATAATGAATCCATTTTCAAGGAAAATTAGTAAAAGCTTTTACCGCAACTCATGGAGTCTTTAATCAACTTAACTCCTTATTACGCCAAATCAAATGGTTAAGAAAAAAATCAACCAACAAAATTATCCGTAGAGGAATTTTGAGAGAATGGTTGATAGAAACTGCAAGAATGGGCAAGCATACTTTCAAAATTATCAAGAGAGAAATCTAGAAGAATGGTCGCACAATGTCTATTAAAGCAATGTTTTCAAAATCCCTTTGAACGCTTAGTAGAGATCACCTATCAGGCCGAGTTTGGGTAGGGGTGCCTTATAAACCTTCCCCTAGTAACTTAGCTTCAAACCCGAAATCATGGATTACAACGCTAATGAAAACCTTTTTCAAATCAAGGGCAAAAAAGAGTCATTTTTAAACTAGTTTCTGCACAAGATAGGCAAAGTAACCCCAAGCCCTCATGTGGGGAGTTAGGTTATTTCATTTAAATGCGAAGGACCCGCTAAGTGGCTCGATAAGCTCAAAGGATGATTCTCAGCGACGCTTCTCAAGGCCACATCCCACCACTTTTTACGGGATTTTCATGGATAATGATTGTTTTCTATTCCCCAAAGCCCTTATCCTCCTTCATATTCTCTACCGTAAGTAAAAAGAGAAGAGAGAGAAAGGGAGGAGTTCTTCATCCGCCATTTCTATCGCTTTTAGAGCTTCAAAAGCCTCCAATCCGCTCCCATTCGCTGCCGTGAACTCACCTCTCACTATTGTCAAAGAAATCCCCACTCACCGCCTCAATGCAGTTGCTTCCCTTTTTCTAAGCCACCATCTTCGTAGCTTCTTCCCAAATTTTTTCGCTCTTGTTCATCTTTCCTCCCGGGTTTCACCTGTGAAACCTGTAGATGGGAAAACACAAAAACTTTGCTTAGCAATGCCCAAAATAAATGTAATTCCGCAGGGAGATACTGTAAATTCCCCGCCGATGTTCAATTCCTACAAATAGACGGGAGGACTTAGAGAGAGAGTAAGGTCAAGTCCGTATAAAAATTCAACATCCTCTTATTTTCATAGTCAGGGGTGGTCTCGAGGATTCCTCCAGAACCCATTCTTTAGTGGAAGTCTATAGTAGATGCAAACTAAACCCTATGCAAACCAACACTATGCAACTATGCCCCTAATTTTTGTTTCAGTAGTCATGGGTCGCCTTTGAATGTGACCGCCGGCCCGCACCTAGATTGGTGGGATTTGCACTATCTCAGATAGTGTAGTCCCTACGTTCTATAATAATTACTATTTCAAGGCCGAGATCCCGAAAGGAAGCTCATTACTAGTCCGCCCAATTCTTCAAAAAGTGGGGAGCCAGATGACTATCTCAGAGTCACGCAACTAGAGCCTGTAGATGCCAATGGGAACACCATCGGGCTTTGCCTACCCCACTACCTGTGCCAACCACGCCGCCAAGATCCATTCCTAACATACCGCCTATGTCTTATATCTCTTTGATTTCATTTTATTGACTATTCTTTGTAATGTTCTTTTCCGGCTTGCATGTGTTAGAACCTCAACCACGGCGGTCGCTTGATCCACAACAATCTTCACTGGGAAGACATCATTGGCTCAGATTTCATCGATTCAAGCCCACTCTTGTGGATTGAGCCGAAGCTTCCTCACCTATCGGCTAGACTACACCCCAACTTAATAGGGTGGCATTAGAAGAGTAGAGAGCCAAGATCAAGACATATTCCCGGCCTCGAAGCCCATTGGTCGCCACCGCCTAATGGTGAGCAGAGAAGCACGCGAATCCTCGAAGTGGGCCAAACTAGAAGGGGGGCCAACACATTCCCGCTGCGCTTCCAAAGACCCGCAGGTAAAATCAAATCTCATTCGCCCACATTTCAAATACCACTACCATCCCAACCTCGGTTCTAAATTTCGGACAAGACCCGGAGTACACTGTAGTAGGCTTTGATTGAAATAAACAAGAAGAAGAAAGAGAAGAGGGAGTTGATTTTGGCAATCATTCGGCCTCCCAACATCAATCTATGCAATTTTAGATTCTTCTCGATACTCACCCTTTGCCCGATCGGCATGCTCAGAATCGACAAATTTTATTAGATAAGTTAACCTTGAGGGCGCTGGCCTTCGTAAGGTCCGCCCCTCGCTAACCCAATTACTCCTTTAGTTTTGACCTCATCCCCACCGAAAAGAAAAGGGATAAAAGACCATTGGGTACCTGTGTGGTTCCAACCCCCTTTCCAAAGAAGAAGGACTAGGATTCAAGCTTGTCCCTGCAATGACAACTTCCCCACTCATGTAACCCCCGTCCCTAGTGCTGCATGCACGGATGGTACTCCCTTAAATGCGACACAAATCTCTTCCACCGGATGTGGTTAGTGTCTCCAGAGCCGCCTTCCCCAAATGACACGGAGAGAGAAAGAAGTAGCCCTACGATGTGCTCATGAAATCAATTTTTCAGCTTGAGTGCCAAGGTAAAAGAAAAGTATATCATTCCTTAAATAATAAATCCGCCGTTTTTCCTTAACAATCAGTATTTCTGCTCTTCGGCAGATTATGCAAAAAGGCCCCGCTCTATTCAAGAGAGTAGCATACACTCGAGAATGAGCAAAGAGAGCAGAGAGAGTGCTTATCATGCCTAAGCTCGGCGATACCTGTGAAGAGGTAGAGGTAATCGGGCGTGGAAAAATAACCGAAGTTGAAAAAGGAGGCCGGTGGAGATTGCATGTCCGCGAACCTCCGGGCCATGTTTCATTTACTACAGGCTAAGGCAAAAGCCAATATGATATAGTTAAGTTGGTTGCGGATTGGCCGCATAATTCACAGAGCACAAATGTTAAAAAGTGAGCTTGGGGCGCAGGCTTACAGAGGTGGTGCCTACCAAGCTCAGTGGATCCGCTTTTCCCCTCTTTTTGACCGACATGGAACTTCCAAGTGAGGCCCACCGCCCAACTTTAGCGCTCAAGCTCAACCTAACTCAAGCCCATCCTGTGAATTTTACCGGAAAGGCAGAATCTAAAACCGATGAAACCATCATCACCCATCACCTAGAAAGATGGCACTGAAAATTTTGTAGCAGACAACCCTGACCACCCAAGCACCGTGTCAAAAAAGGCGCTGGAAGCGGGCTTCTGGCGCTAATGTTTTTCTATTGATTGACCCTCAAGGTAATCTCATAGGGCCGCCAGGCCTATTGATACTTCGCATTTCTTTAAATCTTGTTGTGATGGTTTTACCCCAAAATCTTAGTTTGGCTGCATGTGGTCAAGTAGACACTTGATTTTGTTGTGTGGTATTTTTGCTTAGTATTTTCTTACTTAGGAAATTGTTTATTGCAATATTCAAGGTGTGCTTAGTCGTTTTCATACTTTTTAGAGATTCATTGCAATATTCATTAAACCGTTTTCATACTAGAAATTCACCAAATCCTAAGTTGTTTCCATACTAGGATTTTATTGCAACATTCGCTGTAAAATCTAAGTGTTTACTTAGAGATTCACAATATTCATGTAAGCCTAAATTTTAAACTTAGAAATTATTTGTTGCAAATCCTAAGTTGCTTCAGACTTAGGAATACATTGCAATATTCATAGCAAAACTAAGCTTTTCCTGTTCTTGAAATCCATTCAAGGGTAATATTCATGCAAATCCTAAGTTGTTTCGCATTTTGTGAGTTCATTGCAAATATTTGTTGCAAACTTAAGTCGCCTTACTTAGGAGTTCATTGTAATATTCAAGTGTAAATCTAATTGCTCGCTATACTTAGAGATTCATTGCAATATTCATTGCAGTTTCCAAGTTTTTTTCATACTCTAGAGTTTCCAACTATCTTCAGATTTCTTGGATTTCATTTAATGTGACTGAGTACACCTTACTCTCCTCCCCACAATAGAATCCAAATTTAAAGAGACAAATTTTTCTTCAGACAAGCAAAACCACAATAAGAAAAGATGAATCTAATTTACGCTTTTAAAATTAAAGATAGTTGGTTCTTAAATAAATCTCACTGTTGGAGGATTTACCCAGAACTCCTAACTCAGGCTTTAAAACAAATGAACAGACCGTATCACTTCTAAAAAGATGTATCAGCCCAGAATCTCAAAACACCATTGGTAAAATTTTCTCGTGTTCCGATGTGCCGCGGGTAATCACTTCATCCAGTCGCCAAATGATGCTCCCAAATTCCAAGAATAATTACAATCTTATATGGGCCCCAGCTTGGACCTAAGCTTCCCATCAAGGATTACTTTCGGGTGATTGCCAGACTTCCCTTTCCTTAGGACCAAACCCACCCTCAACTCTTTGAATACTTTGTTGTAACCTCCACCGCTTCGATATGCCGCCAATGTAATAAGGCGTGCACGCCTCTTTTCCTGAAGGTTGAGCTGTTACGCTTTGTCGCTAAGCACCGACTACGCAAAGAGTAGTGCCAATGGTCGGCAAGCCTATTTCCAACGGAATCACCGGCCGGCCCCATATAGCGGAGCACGGGCGCTTCTCCCGGTGAGGATCAGCCAGCCGGGTAGGGTGGTCCTATATGCCCGCATAGTTTTGGCTAGTAGCCTATCCGCCATTTTCCTTTTGCTTTCCAACCCTCTTTCTAAGACTCTTCAAGATGAATTTGTTCGCTTCTACTTGCCCATTACTTTGTGTGCCGGGCTGAATAGTAGTTTCGAAGGCCATATTGAGCACAAAATGCTTTGAACTTTCTCAAATAACCTGACCTATTGTCTAAGATGATGGGAGTATAAGTACCAAATCATGTAATGATCTTGTTCCATACGGCTTCTTCACGATAGCTTCAGAATCTTAATGTTTCTCCCTCATCCATTCGAACTAGTCCGCGCCAATAAGTAGGAATTTTCAAGCTCAAGGCTACAGGAGAGGGACCTATGATATCCAATCCCTATTGCAAAATGGCCATGGGCCGTTAGAGGTAAAAGATCTTCACCGGTGCCTTGATTACGTGGGAGAACCTCGACACTTCACAAGTCTGGACAAAGGCCTCTGCATCTTTTGCATGTAAGGCCACCAATACTTTAAGATATTGCTCGGTGCGCGCGGACCTCCTGAATTTGTGAAGGTCCTCCACATGTTCCAAAGACAAATCTCATGGAGGAACTTCGACTAGAGTCAGCACAATAAAATGGCGTGGCCAAGGAAAGACTTTTCTATAAAGCTTACCTTTCCGGAGAGACGTAAACGCATCACTCGGGTTTCTTGATCTTGTGAGCTTCCTCTTCTTCATCTCTCGTAAGGTCCTATCTCAGAGGTATGCCATATTAGGGTCCATCCACCAAACTCGCTTCCATCACAACTACCACTCAGCCAATGCTTATTTGTCTAACCAAATTCATAGCCACCATGCGGCGGTATCTCTATTTGATTATTTTGTTCCAAGCAAAGCTGCTGAGTTCTACATGGTTCTAGCCCCGAGCCGACGGCTGGATGTGGGCCTCTACTAAATCCCATCAAGTAAACTTCACAATTTCTAAGATCGTAGGGTCATCTTCGCCAGCATATTCTCCGAAGCCAGTTAACAATCCACCAAGCACTCACAAAATATTCTTTAACTTATTTTACCTTGAGTTCTAAGGCACTCCTCGCCTATATAAGGCTTCACATTCTTCAGCTACTGTTAGTGCATCAAACCCCGCCAGAGCTGTTCTAGTACCAACCCTTCGAGAAAACAACACCACTCTTCGTAACCTTTGGCTGCAAGCTGACCCATCAACATAAAGCCATTCTTCAGATCCAGACGCTTACCCTCATAGACTACTCCCGTGGTGACCGATTTGTTCGCTCGCTGCGGAGAGTTGGTGATAGGAGCTACCGTTGGAGCAAATTCAGCTGTAGCGTTAGCCAAAATCCTCTTTTGATTGCTATCCCGGTCGATAATCAAGGTCAAATTACCAGCCTCTATTGACCACCGATATTCTACCCAAAAATCACCTTCCTGCCGAAGGTCCTTAGTGATATTCAAGAAACACAAAGAATGTGGATGCCGGTATTAAGTAATGTGTCATTTTCAGTTAAGCAAGAGCATATACTTAATTTTCCAATGGTAAATACCGTTCTGATTTTAATAAGGTCTTACTTACTTAAATATTAGGATCAGAGCCTGCTATATCCCTTTTATTCAGGAGAACCGAATCGACGATATGCTCCTCAGGATACCAGAGAGAGATCAATCGCCCCTAGCTCGAGTAGGCGCGCGGTGGCAACAAACCATTAACCCTAGGAAAGCCTAATACTCGCCCTAATTCTCCATTGATATCTTTCTCCTTCAAAAACAAAGAATGGCCTCGCGAACGATTAGATAGATTTATTTAATAAAATGGCAAGGCCACCGCCATCCATGTTACTTCAACCTCCTTCGTAATCCTAAGCCAAAGGTTTTAGTGGTAATTTGATCTCAAGTTGACTCCGTTAATCTTCTTTCTATCACCAAGTACACCAAAAGAACGTACCAGCCGCACCCCCAAAGGCACACACTCTTTGAGGCACTAACTCAACTTGTATTCTCTCAAAATGCTGAAAGTTACTTTAAAGCCCAAGAAGTTGATCAAGTTTGATCTTGCCCTTTCACTACCATGTCATTTATATAGACTTCCATGGTTTTACCGAAATACCTTGAACATCTTATGACTAACCTCTCGATAAGTTGTCTGATTCTTTAACCCTAACGGCACACTCGTAGCAATAGAGGCCTTTTACATAAAGATGTATTCTCCCGCCTCGCTCATACATAGCATTGACATATCCCCTATATACCACAAAGTCAACTTTCATAGTCTCGCATGGTGTCTACTAGTTGATCAATCATAGCGGCCGTCCTTGGGGCATGCTTTGTTGAGGCTAGTAAAGTCCGCCACGTACTTCCACTTCGCTTTTTCTTTGACCACAACAAGATTAGCCGCCCATTCCGATAGCTCACTGAGATGAAAATCCAGCTCAAGTAGCCACTCTCTTCTTCAATCATAGCTTCGTTATTATGGTGCCCACCATTTGCCTAAGGCAATTGGTTTGTGCTAAGGATCCACGCGGTGACAGATCACTTCAGAGCGCATCCTAAGCATCCTCGGGGAGTCCATGCAAAACGTCAAATACAGTCCTTTCAAAAGGTGAACAAACAACACCTCTTTCCTCTTTATTCAAATTCGTGGTCTCTGGACAGGAAATATTTTTCCACGCCTTTTAAACCTCAGATCTTCTTTAAACCTTCCACCATCTTATTGGTGGGTCACCCAACATCCTCCAAGGTCGGGTTGATTTGGAACTTCAACCATTTAGACTAGCTCAACTTTTGGGGATTTCTTCACACCATGTTGAAACATTGGTCGGGCTTACCTTTTTGATTTCCTCCGATGCATTCTATGCCATCTCGCTCGGATACTTGATTTCTAGTGGTAGGCTGGATAGGATACCGACATGAACGCTGCTTTATAATCAATGCTATATATGAGTACTGCTAGGTTCACTACCAAGAAATTAGTTTGAGAACAACTAACCTCTCGCCTCGGCTGTGCAAGCAGGACCTTACCCATAGCCAGTACCGCCTCGTGCAGCACCGGCCGCCAATGAGACTAAACA
>CM040179.1:15073606-15093606 GCA_022606695.1 Vaccinium macrocarpon
GGCGGCATCATTCAAGAAAGCGAAAGAGGATCCCGATGCGCATAAAAGACTTCGTTACTACACACATACCCATATAAACTAAGGATTGAATCAAACAGAAAGGCGGTGGCGTTCATTCACCCACCCATACTCAACCTGACGGAAAATGAGAAAGAAGATCACCGGTTAAGCTTGGACTTGAGAATGAGAATGAAATGAAGAAATGGCCGGGAACCTAACCCGACCTACCGAGGAAGGAAGACTTGACTTCTTGCCTTTGATTTTCTTCCTTTGAGTTGGGGCGGAATCACTCCTGCTGGGAGATCAACGACTTACAAATAACCTTTTGCCTTAGCGACCATGGGCCTAACCACCATATGATTGGCTGTGCTCCTTCTTGGTTAAATGCTTTTCTTCAGGTAGGACTTAGAAATAGAAAAGAAGTTGATCTTTACATGCGATGATGCAGTACCAACTACTTGGAAAGTAAGCTTTTTGCTTGAGCCTAAAAGCGCCTTACTGTGTGAGGATAGATCTTGACCTTAACATATTGCCTAGGTTCTTTAAAGTAGTACAGCCTAACTAGTAGTTTCACTCTAATCACCATAACACCAGAGTCTGAGTAAGCGCCAATTCTTAACAACAACATTATAACCACCGCCATGGGCTTAAAAGCCTGTGGAACTAGGCGACAGACGATTCTGCAGAGCGTGGAACTATTGCAGACTTCCGAAAGCGACATTTGTCTTTTCAAAACTAGAGGAGATTTCTTCTCTAAGAAAACCTAAAAATGACCCCCATGCGTAGCAAAAAAAGCGGGGGCTAGAGCGAGACACCTGCTACGAGGCTGGCAGACTTGAGTAGAAACTAGACTCTTGGCTTTCTTTGGTTCCTTCCTTTGGATTTGGTTAGTCGACAGTTATTCACTCTCTTCTATGCAGTGGTGAATAACTAACTATAGAGAACCATTCCTTGATTGGAGTAAATGGCCAAGGTGAGTTGGTCAGTGGCAATAAATATAGAGTTAGGTAGGATTACACAGGAAGAGTAGGGGAGAAGCCAGATCCATAATATACATGGGAGACTCCTAGAAAAGAGGTCCTAGCATCTTGAAACATAAATGTAACTCCAAGCGTAGCTTGAGAGGAGGATTTTAATAACCATTACATTACATAGTTTTCTTCAGTGTGTAGTGAGGAGGTGAGAAAAAACACTTTCTTGTCGAAGCTCCTTTATTAAGATTAAGGAATGAGTAGAAAGAAAAGATATCTCTTGATGGTAGAAGGGACAACTTTGCTATATTAGGTGATGGCGTGCCTTCACGCAATCCAACAAGATGAAGGCTTGGTTAACCACTTTGCTTTCACGGTGGATGGTTTTAAGGGGCTACAGTGATGGTGAGATGATGGATCCTTTGCTTGGAGAGAATACCGTCTGCAGTGATTGATTGAAAAAGCCTATCGTTACCACAAACCTATCCATTGAGCAGCCCATCTTTTTTTGACCACTCTCTCTTGGAGGGTCCGGTCCTTCAATCATCCGATCATTTTCCTTGCTATATCATCTGTTTGGTGGAAAAGTTTTGCTCCTTTTATTGATTGACCTTACGTTACAACCACCAAATCAAGACCCCACCCTTTCTCCATCCAACCAAATCGAGGAGTTTGGTTTGCTTTGTGTCCCCTCGGAGGCATGCGGTGACACACTTCTTAGGTAGTTGGTTTTACTTGGTCATTTGTCTCCGCTTTAAGAGATTCTACTTGTGCTCATATTGAAAAGGACATAGAAGGTAAGCGGTTAAGACCACGAAAAGCCTTTATGGCCCAAAAAAGAACTTCAATGAGCGATGCGGAAGAGTTTTGATGAAGTATAGACATGCCTAAGGAGTGAAGCTCCATTGGCAATATGTTGTTTGAAACTCTTGTCATGGATTTAAAGCTTTTACTCATTCGCGATAGCTGCCTTTATTTTGAACAATTTCTTTAAGCGCTAGAAAAGAATTTAAACTTCATTACGATCTCTACAAGGTTAGGGAAAGCTAGAAGGCTCTACGCCCCTATAGGTTAGGGGAGCTTGTAGTTGCTGCCTGGAACCTTCTAGTCTTTGAAAGGCTTAGATTGGCTAAATCTATCTAGATACAAAAATATATTCTAAAGGCCTTTATATTTTTTGGATGGTTATTGAAGGACATATAACTACGGTAAGTTTGAATGCCTTAATGCGGTCTAAAATAGAGTAATATTGATCCAACTTACTAAACCAATTAGTGATTTCGGATCGAACACCAAAATATTAGATGAATATTATAGTTTACATACAACTTTCAAGTTAGAGGGGTCCAAATTAAATAAGCAAAATAAAAATTTGGAGAGGGTCTAATAGGCAAATCGACAAACCGTAGAAGTCATTAACTAATGCAAACAAGGATTACATGATTCAACACTAGCCGATATCAAGTGTTAATCTACTTCAATTCAATAATATGAAAAGTCCTTTCCGACTTCATATTGGAATAGGAACCCAACATCAATTCCAACCCCATTAGATTGACCCAATACCTCTTACCGGGAATTCTCCTCAACGCTATGTTACATGATGGATCCAGAAATTTTGGGGATCTTGGACCATTACCACCGTTTTAATGCATAGATTTTCCAATATTTGTTGGTGAAGATCGGAAGGATGGGTGTATAGGTGCAGAAGTTTTTTGGAATCCACTTTCGATTGATGAAACCGAGAAAGTAAGATTGGATGCAATTCATTTGGGAAGATTGAGCCATCGGTTGGTATAGGTGGTTTGAGAAACCAAATCACATTGCTAGAGTTTACCACAACTCTACTAAATAAATTGAATGATAGCGTGTATGAGGGGATCCTATTGGGCAACTCACCAAGCTGCAATAGACAACCAGCGTAAAAGACAACCAAGCCAAATTTGAAGAATTGGCTAACAAGACAAATGGTTTAGGTGAAGCATTTTTTTTTGTTAGTTGTTTCATTAGTGGGTTAAAGGAGGAGAATAAATGGGGTGTGTAGATGTTTAAGCCAACCACCATCTCACGAGGCCATGGGATTGGCGAGGGTTGCAAGATAACTCTTGTGAGAAACTTAGGAAAGCCAAGGGGTGACTCAATATACATCTAAATTTAGCAACACAACCACTCATACATACTTGGCTCCTAAACCAATTCTTATCCTTCCTACACCCTAGAAAACTACCTTCTCCTTAGAACAAAATTTGCCAAGCCTTATAAGAGGAGAATCTTCTTACACAACACATGAGGACATCAATATTTCAATTGGGGTACCTTCCCTCTGAGAACAATGAGAATTAAGAGGCGGGGGTGAAAAAGTGTCCCTTCAAAATTCTTATTGATTCGGGAAGTACTCATAACTTCACAGGATCTAATCATGGCTAAAAAGTGTTGGGATTTTTTGGTTTTATAAATTTAAATAAAGAGGTTTGTTTAAGAGTTGTTCCCTTTCATACAAGGGACATGACTTTTCTTGAAAAGTCATTTTGAGTTCTATAAATATAGAATTATCCTAAAAGTGTTTTTGAATAACTTAATACCTTGAGTTCCCTCTCTCTTCTTACCATTATATTTTCTTTATCCTGGGCAATTTGAGAAAGACTTGGCACCTCGTCTTCATGGGATCGTGTAACATGGAGACATCTTGTGAGATTTTTGGGTTGTATCTTTGGAGGTGGTATTAGAGCCGTCATAAACTACAGAAGGGAGGTGAATCTGACTTTAGGGCCGGCTGACTTGTATGGGTTATACATGGGACGTAATTTTACATAACTTTTTCGAATAATGTTGGGTAAATGTGAGGAATTAAATTTTAACTAAGAGGGTCAATATGATAATGGTAGAGTGCATTTGGGTGTGTTTAATATACATTAGAAAGTCTAGGGGTAGAAAGTGTAAGGGGATGAGTATTTATACATTTTGTGCTAGCATTTTTTGAACAAAATAATAGCCCTCTCTCTCTCTGCCTCTGCCAACCTCTCTCTCTCTCTCTCTCCTGCCCCTCCATTTTTTCTTACTTCAAAGCTTCAAGATTCACCAAAACCTCAAGTCTCCTTCATAAACCCCACCTAAAATCACTTTCTCTCACAGCGTTTTGAAGCTTGTATTGCACTCATTTCACACCAGAAACTCCATTTCGGGTTGGAGCAAATTGGAAGCTAGGGTTTTCATTTACCCACTCATTTCAAGCTCAAACCTTGGGGTAGGAAGATAAATTCTAGTACCTCTAGTTGTATCTAGGTGATATATAGCATATAACTTGCTCTTGATTCTCAAATCCTTAAATTTTATGCTTTGCTCCCATGGTTGTGTTGTTTGAGTAAAATTTTTTGATCTATGAATTGAGCACTTGTTTGTTGCAATTGATGGTTGTTTGATACTCTCTTGAGGTCCATTAGTCCTCTACATATCAACTTTTGGCCCTAAGCTTCACATTTATGTTTGGGTTGAAATTCCACACCTACAATGGTGAAAATCTGTATGTTTTTTTGAGCAGTGAGCTACTGGCCCTGTTTTTCCAGAAACTGTCCCTATTTTGGGGTGGTTTTAGGCCACCCTTTGATGCCCGTTTGGTCCCGATCGTCCATATCTTACGTGTTGTTGACTCATACCACCATTTTGAACACTGAATCCACTTTGAATTCATAAAATTTACCCTTGGACAGCGATGAAGCATAAAATGTACACATGGCGCCCTAATTTACCTTGCTAAAGTCCATTTATTTTGTTAATTGGAGTATAATACTTTGTTTGTGTGTTTTGTAGATACTTGGAGGCTTTCATATAATAAAGCGCCAAAAGTTGGATTTTTACTTGTTTTGAATTGAGCTTCGTGATCTAGTGGTGGTGGACAAAAGCTTATAATAGAAAACAACAACGAAGCAGCCAATTATTTTACCATGTAATAGTTTGGGCTTTGGAATTGTCATGGCAATGGGCTAGCCAACAAGCTGCCGTTTGTTAACTCATGCATTAGTGGGCCAAGTATTTGATTTATTTGGTTTGATCACACTTGGACGAGTAAAAATTAATGGGCTTTGCAAAAGGGTAAGTGGGGCTCTACAATTACCGACTTGGGCAATAAGTGGGTGGCGAGGGAGTGTATTAT
This sequence comes from Vaccinium macrocarpon, assembly GCA_022606695.1. NCBI lineage: Eukaryota > Viridiplantae > Streptophyta > Magnoliopsida > Ericales > Ericaceae > Vaccinium > Vaccinium macrocarpon. The sequence continues at coordinate 15,078,728 of CM040179.1, forward strand.
AAAAAACAAGACCAAGGCGTGCCTTGGGGGAGATACATCACAAGTCATTATCACATCACGAGAAAGTTACATATTATCGCGGCGATTACCGGAGGCGTCGCGAATAGAGCGCGGCGGCGGCGGGCCGAAGCAATTAGAGCAATGATTTCCATGGCGATGTCGGCTAAATCTCTCTCTTTAGGGTGTAGATGAAACCCTAACCAAGTAACTTTGTTTTATATCAATTTTGGATTTTAATTATTAAAGCGATGGTTGTATAACTTTGAGATTTATGTTTATGACTTGATCTTATTTTTTCAATCTAGAGTTATGTGTTTTGTTTTCTATGATTGCAAATACATAGTTATGTAACAGTTTTCTTGGATGCGTGAAATACTTGAATTAGGATAGCCTATGCCTAGGGAAGGCGAGTGGGTGCCTAGATTAATTAACTATAGAATCGAAGATGATTAGGTGCCAACCAAAAGATAGGTTATGCCGGTTTTCAATTGCATGCTATTTTTCTTTATCGATATCGCTGGGGGCCTATAACTTCTAGTAGTGATTGTTATGCGTTTTGGTAATTGATTTCCCTAAATTAATATAGTTACTTGATTTTCTTGAAGTTAGGGTGGATTTGAAACCCTAAGACCTTTTTCAAATTATTTAATTCATCACCTTTCTTGCTTTTCATTATTTAGATAATTTTAGAAACCAAACTCAAGTAAAGCTTTTTTTCTTGAATTAATTTAGAAATCAATTGAAATAGTTTTGACTTAGCCTTATAATCTTGAGAAACGATACTTGGAATACTTATCACTATTCATTTTGAGTAGTAGTAATCATTTAATTTAATTAATTATTTTTGGTGTGAAAGCGACTTACCAAACATGTGAATTAACAAATTTGATGTTTACATTATGTCGGACACTTGGCGATCCGGTGGATACATTTTGGCAAAAATTGTGAACTTTTGAAAAGAAGTGGGATTTTTTTGGGACTTTTTGAAAGACAATGGTTTTAATATGACCTTATTGGATAAAATGAACTCTAGGGACCACCGTTTGGTGTCCCCTAGCCATGGAATGCACCGAGGCCCGAGAAATTGGCGGGGGTAATACGGAACCCATGAAATCATTTGGGGTACGGGCACTGTGAAATCGGAAGGGGGCCGAACCCATGAAATCCAGTGAGAGGATTTTTTCCTATTTAATGGATAAATGTTTTCTTATTAAATGTTAGTTTTGATGTAATTGGGTTAACTTGGCGTATTTGGTGAAATTTGATTTCCGGCGTGCGAATAATGAGGACTTTGGCAATAACTTAGACTTGGTGGGGTACTTAAAATGGTTTTGGAACATTTATACACATTTGGACACTTGGACACATTTGGGTTACTTTGTGGTCAAGAGTTATAGTCTATCGTTCATTCTAATCTTATACAAAGGGTCTTATCCATCATTATACTCATCAATTATGCATGTATCATGTTGATACACCTAGTGCTAGTAGAATTTTTTTTTTTCCCTCTTTGGGCTAGTGAGCTCAACCTATCAATTTTTAGGTTTTCGGCATGGAGCATGAGATGTGGTGCTTGTGAAGTGATGCATGCATGGAGCTTACTCATGAATGAAGTTATTTTTCCATCTTTGTGTATATTTTTTTGGAAAGATGGTTTTGTAAATTCTATAGCTTATATTTTTGGCAACTTGACAATGTAATAAATTTTAACTTTGTATTCATGAATCCGGGTTTATGGGGCTAGTGGACAAAACTTATTTATTCAAAATGGTGGAATCTTATTATGTATGACTTTGGTCTCATCCCACATGGAGTTTACTTTATTATATATTTTTTGGTGTTATAAAGTTGGGGCGTGAAAACTTGGTATCGAGCATAGGTTGAATACTTAGGAACGTGGGAAGACTTCGTGTCTTGGGGGCTGAAACCTTGCATAAGTTTTCTCATGAAAATCATATTTTCTCATTCATTGTGTGCTTGTGTGACATTCATGATCATAGCCTGATTGGCACATGAAATGGTTTGCATTTGGCCTTTGAGTAGGGTAGAATTGGCTTAATTATCATGGATTTAATCCTCATTTTTCTATTTAATATGTGCCTTGCTTGGTTACATTGGGTGTTTTTGCTTAATTTGCAGGGGAATTGGGGTGATTTGGTGCTAATGGAAAGTGTCGGATGGCTCGTATGCGTGGATTGAGAAGAACAGCGTGGAGACTAAGTGTTGGAGCAAGATTTCAAGAAAATATGTAAAGGGGCTACACTAATTATTTGGGCTCAAGATTGGCAAAAAGAGGTCCAAAAAGTGAGCAGAAGGATTAGGGGCTACACCAAAAGTAGTGTAAGCGCTACTAGGATTGTTAAAAGTCAATGGTCAGGGGAAGAGTCAGCGATCTTGCTTGAGGAGATAGCAAGCGGTAGCGCTACACCACTTTTGGTGTAAGCTAAAGCTTATAAGGACCCACTTAAATCTTTGTCGTATGGCCTATCGCGTGAATTAATTCCGATTTTCATTAGGATTATTGGGTTTTAGTATAAATACTTAAGTTTTAACCTAGTTTAGGGTTCCACAATTTTTAGGGGTCCCACGAATTTTACCTAGGTTTTTAGTTTACAAGTTTTGGCTCGGATCTGAAGTTTTTGGATTTCGTTGCTTTCGGCTTTCAAGTGTAATCAGGATTTGTTTCCGCGATTTTCGTTGGGATTAATTTTGCCTTTGCAATTATGGTATTTATTTTTATTGATTTTATATTTTATTCATTAAAAGCATGATTAGTTTTAGTTTGAATTCATCTTACTTGTCGATTTCAATATGTGTGAGTAATTAGGTATAGGGTGCGATTCGTGGGGCGAAGGTGTCGAGTGGCTAGGCTGATTTATATTCCACCTGGTCTGCGAATTACTTTAACTAATCTTGCTTGATTTTTGAATACGGAATTTTTCTAGCAAACAAAACCGGGCATCGCCCATTCTAAATTCTTGGCGAGGAATTGGTGGCGAGAGTGGTGTGCACTTGTTAGGAAGCCCTGTTTCCATATTTTAAACCTATTAATTAAATCATTGTGGCCCGGTAGATGTAGAATTAGACTGATTCTTGAACCTTTGTAGTGCTGCAGGCATGCTCTCCTATTTAATTGAGTTGATAATTTAATTAGTTCAATTTAGATAATTAAGTAAGCAGTTGAGAAAGGGGTGGCTACCTAGAGCTAGTTACAAACATAGAGCCCGACATAGTTTGAGTGAAACACGTGAGACCCGTCTCGTGGTTCGACTCGGTACTTCCGGTTATTGTAACACCCCTTGGGTCGATAGTCCTACGCTTGGACGAAATCTTAGTTAATTATTAATCACCCGAGCGGTCAAGCATTTTTTTGGCCATTGCGGGGGCGGTGGCGTGTGTGTTCAAGCGGTGTTAGTTTAGTGTTTGTGAAATTTCTAGGTTAAGTCATCTAGTGTGGGTCAGTGGTAAGTATTTTGTGTCTTTAGTCGAGTAAAAAAAAAGGAAATAACTAGGTAAGCGAGGTGAGAATGGGCCGATTACGTGAGATGTGTGAGTGTTGGGGGCATTACATTTTATACATTACGCTTTTTATGCACTTTCAGGGCGCTTTATCATAATAATCGGGTAGGGTGAGTATTATTGTCGGTGATTGGGATTCATATCCAAATTAGGTACAATCTAGGGTGGTCCCACCACCCATCTTTTTCATCGTGGTATTAGAATCCCGGTGCCACCCGCGAAGCACTACACATTGCCCTGCAAAATACAATCGTTGAACTTGCCGGGACCACATGACCCAATTTGGCTCCCTTTTCCAAGACCCTTGAGGGTTTGATCCTTATTCTAGTGGCCCACCCCGAGCCGACTTATCCCCTCATGATGAGAAACTTGAGGGAGAGAGTCCAGAACTTTAGATGCGTCGCGAGATGACCTTCCTGAAGGAGAAACCACCCAAGCAATTGGGAACCTTAGGTCCCGATTATTTCGACTCATAGAGGCGTGGGTCAAATCCAGCGGGAGTGGGAGACATTTCCTTCCCGCCTCAAGTCAATAGTAGCAAGGAAGTCGACCCATTTCTCATTGAGGGATGGGTTGATGATCGTCTGAGAAGGATCTTGACTCGTGGTGCGAAAGCTCCTCCTCAGGTTTTGAGGGGAGTGAAGAGTTTACTCCTAGGGGAAGAGGAAATAGGTGCGATTAACAAGCGTTGAGGGAGGTTGACTTGGTCTTACCACGGTCCCTCTGAATTTAGAGGGATGAGGGCTTCTTTGCTAGGGAAGATAGAGAAGAAAGTCGACCCCACTTGTCATTGAGGGGTGGGGTTGATGAGTGTTTGGTGGAACCTGCAGGAGTTGGCGTGAGCCGAGCTAATTGCTCAATGTTTCCCCATTGAGTCCAATGAAAAAGATCGAAACCCTCCCATATATCTCCCATTCTTGATTAGGGCTGCCTACCTTTTTCCTTGTGGCCGGTGGTGGGTGGGGAGAGCGGGGAGCTTGCTCCCCTTTGTGTGATGAAACCCCTCAGGAGTGGGGAAAGAGGTTGAGGAGCTTACTACCTTTGAGCCTCCATACTTGAATCCCCTACCTTTGAACCTACCCCTACATTTGAGTCCTAACTGCAGCGGAGGACAATTCATTAGAAAGAATATCCCGTTGTTGAAATGGGATTAACTAGGGATTTGGAGTTTATGGACTCCTTGTGGGAAGAAGCGGGGCCGGGGAGTATGTGGCCAAGGGTAGGACTTCTATTTTTGAAAAACAAGATGTTGTTGGGGTGGAGCTAGTTGAAAAATCCGACTTAGAAAAAGTAGTTATGAATGAGGAATGAAGTTGGTGGTGGTAGACAGTTATTGCTTTTAATTGAGTCCTTGCCTCACCTTGAGGCAATTCATTAGATGAATATCCAGCGGCTAAAATGGAATTAATTAGGGATTTGGGTTTATGGACTCTTTTGTGGGAAGAATTTGTCTGGCCGGATAAATTAGGTAGTGAGTCTTGCATTGGAGGGAGCTATATTCTATTGGAGTTGAACATGTGGATTTTCTTGGTGTGGATAATCTGTTTTCTCATTACGATTTTATTGAATTCATGGCATCTTGAAAATTGATTTGCTTCACAAGGCCTGATTAGAGGAATTTAAATTTACGAAGCGAACTTCGGCAATTCTTTGTACTCAAAGTATCTTTTCTTGTGGTGTGGCGAGTTCAATTTTTAGTGGAAAGTGTGGAGTGGGTTGGTGAGATCATGGTAATAATTTTTGTTGAAATGTTATATGCTTTCGTGATCCATGTTTATCTCTCTCTCTCTCTCTCTCTCTCTCTCTCTCTCTCTTTTTTCTCTCCTCTCTCTATGCGATTAAAATTAATTCAAAAATAAATAAAATCATGATGGTCTTGTATAGCCACCCACTCTTTCAATTCGGTTGGGGGATGGGGAGAAAAAGTATGACCGTGAGATTGCGTGAAAGATGCAGTTGTGTTCTTTATTTGCTTTCTTTATACATTTGTGGCGGCTTCCATTTGAGGCGTCTTGATGTCATCATCATTTGTCTAGTAGGTAGTTGGTTCTTAAGCCTTTTTGCGGGACGAGCATGCTACCACACCGGTCTTGGTAGTTTGGGCCTCTCCGTGTCGGGTGAGTGCGGCATTGAGGGAGCCTCAGCGGGGGTGCCACGAAATGTGGCGGTTGTAAGTCCCTATAAAAGCTTGGTGGCGGCTCGTGTGACTAGGCTGTTGACCTCTTTTAGGTCCAAAGGCGGATCTGGAAGCAGTTCCAATGGCGAAAGCATAGCGGTGGCTATAAAATTCCCCATACGCCGGTAGGGGTCATGATGGTTGTTTGCCATCGTCGTTCCATCTCTTTCCCTTATATTCTATTTATTTACATTTTTGTCTTCATGCTTTGAGGGCCGAGCAATTTTCAAGTTGGGGAAGGGGTGTACTTTTGTACCGCGTTATTTTTGTTTTGGCGTTGTTAGTAGGTTAGGGGTCATTTTTTCAACTTTTTGGTTAATTTTTTTATTGTGGGGATCACGATCGTTATGCTTGTTTGTATGAGTTAGGTGAGCATGCTAGATTTTTGTCTCAATGTTTTGCTGTTTAACTTGTTCACATGCATATATCGACATCTGTTTGAGTATTTTCCACACCATAAACAAGTTTGAGTAGGTGTTCCCATGTTGTGCCTGAGTATGTCCTTAAGACATCCCATGTTTCCTTGTTCTCCACTTTTCGCATTTGCATAAAATAGTGGCGTTTGTACCAGAGTCATGATCAAATATTTTATATGCATGTGTGAAAGTCGATGGCGTGTTTAGGGGATGAAACAAGGCCATCTTTGCACATGATTAAACCACTATATGTGTCCCATTGATCCCATGCTAAACGGTCCGTGTTAGTCCACATGTGTCAAACCTAGGAAAGCGGTGTTTGGTTGGTGTGTCGATTTGGTGGTCCAACTAAATGGCATTTAAAGGCCTCGAATCAATGGAATAAAGGAGCATCGAAATTAAAATGTTGCTTTGGGGTACCATGTCTTTGGTTAAAAAAAGAAAAAAAACCTAAACCTCAATCCATTTCTTTTTCCCCAAATTCACCCATTTTGATAATAAAGAGGTGGAAAGGCGGTCAATTGACCCTTTGACCCATTGCTATGAATTTCCAAGTGTACCAAAAAGAAGAAAAAGAAAAGAAAAAAAAAAAGAAAAGAAAAAAAAACACAGTCAAGTTAAGGGGGACCATCGATTCCTCCCCTCTCTCTCTTTCTCTCTCTCCAACCCATCATCTTCATTTTCCCTCTTCCTTCTTCTCCATTCAAACCTTAGCCTCTAAGCCTTCCAAACTTAAACTCACGAGTTATGGAACCCTAAGAGTCAAAGCGGAATTTTGGAATTGGCGATGATTTCAAGGATGTGATCGCGAGGATGATTGAGCGGAGTTGGACATGGGTTGGAGTGGTGGTGTTAGTATCGATTGTTATTCCATGTGTTTGTTGGTGAAACTCTGTTATGTTAAGTGTTTGTTTTATGTCGGTGGTTAGACGTATGTGTGAATCGGTGGTTTGTGTCTAGTACTTAGATGCGTTATATTTAGATTAGTATTATGCTATGGGTTGGTTATTGTTTTATGTTGTTCATGATTGTGTTATACGTGTTGGTGGCGGCCGGTCTGGGTAGATTGACCATGAGCTTTTATATAGGCCGTCACCCTTTGCATGTTGCCCTTTTTAGATTTGTTAACCATGGTCATTATAAGCTCAATGAAGCCCCTTAGTTGACCCGAAGCCGCGTCATTTGACTCTCTTGCATGCATGTGTTATATTTTGAATCATGAATGTGTGGTATCTTGACTTCGTGAGCTTACATTGCATATTTGGCGTTGTTTTCTTTGCGCGTGGTGATTTTTGTTCAATCCCGTTGATGCGCGGGCGCCTCACATGGGATGTAGAGTGTTTGGTGAGTATAGTGATATTGTGACACGTGGGAGCTTTTCTATCTTAAACCTTGTTGAGGTGGAAGTATTTGGATTTTTGTTAGGGCATGCATGTGTACGAGTTGTGGATAATAAAGAGATGATATTTAAATTGCTCATTTGATTTTATGCGGGTTGCATAACCCTCATTATCCCTATTAGTCGTTGTGTTGTTTTATTATTTTCATTTTCGTTTTGTTACTAGGGACTATAGCGCTCAAGTTGGGGATGTGATTGGCGTGAAATGGTTGCATTTGGCGCTGAGTAAAATAGAATTGGCCTAATTATCATGGATTTAATCCTCATTTTCTATTTAATATGTGCCTTGATGGTTGCATTGGGTATTTTTGCTTAATTCATTTGGGGAATTGAGGTGATTTGGTGCTAATGGAAAGTGTATGCGGATGGCTTCGTAATGCGTGGATTGAGAAGAACCTTTGTGGAGACTAAGTGTTGGAGCAAGATTTCAAAAAAATATGTCGGGGGCGCTACACTAATTATTTGGGCGCTCAAGATTAACACAAAGAGGTCCAAAAAGTGAGCAGAAGGATTAGGGCTACACCAAAAAGTAGTGTAGCTTCTAGGATGATTAAAAGTCAATGGTCAGCGGGGAAGAGTCAGCGATCCAGCGAGGGGAGATAGCGGCGGTAGCGCTACACCACTTTGGTGTGCTACAGCTTTATAGGACCCCTTAAGCGGCGTATAGCCTATCGCGTGAATTAATTCCGATTTTCATTAGGATTATTGGGTTTTAGTATAAATACTTAAGTTTTAACCTAGTTTAGGGTTCCACAATTTTTAGGGGTCCAAGAATTTTACCTAGGTTTTTAGTTTACAAGTTTTAGGCTCAGTCGAGTTTTTTTTGTTCGTTTGCTTTCACGCTTTCAAGTGTAATCGAGGATTTGTTTCACCAGTTGCTTTCGTTGGGATTAATTTTGCCTTTGCAATTATGGTATTTATTTTTATTGATTTTATATTTTATTCATTAAAAGCATGATTAGTTTTAGTTTGAATTCATCTTACGCAATCGATTTCAATATGTGTGAGTAGTGGTATAGGGTCTTGGTCAGCGGGGGCGAAGGTGTCCGTGGCTAGGTGATTCATATTCCACCTCGGTGCGAATTACTTTAACTAATCTTTGATTTTTGAATCTGAATTTTTCTAGCAAACAAAACCGGGCATAAGCCCATTCTAAATTAGCGAGGAATTGGTGGCGAGTGGTGTGCACTTGTTAGGAGCTGTTTCCATATTTTTTAAACCTATTAATTAAATCATTGTGGCGAGTAGATGTGAATCGGACTAGTTCGAACCTTTGTAGTCTACAGGTGTGCTCTCTGTTTTAATTGAGTTGATAATTTAATTAGTTCAATTTAGATAATTAAATAAAGCGGATTGAGCAAGGGGTGGCTACCTAAGAGCGATTACAAACATAGAAGCCCGACATAGTTTGAGTGAAACACCGTGAACCCGTCTACGTGGTTCGACTCTCGGTACTTCGGATTTATTGTCTTTGCACCCGATTCGATAGTCCTAAGCTTGGGGCCGAAATCTTAGTTAATTATTAATCACCCGAGCGGTCAAGCAATAACATAGACATATCGTGATGCATGTGAGTTAATGAGCATAGCGTTGAGTTGTTGCCCATGTTGGGTTGGTGTAGAGGCTTTTGACCTCATTGGAGATAATGTGGACTTCACGATCCTTCTTTCTTATATTCTTATTAGAACCATGCGCCAAGGAGAGGTGCTAGGCGAGGAGATGCGACGCTATGGGTGTTAGGAATGCTAGGCGTGGTAGGGTGAGCGGGCTAATGATGAGGCTAGTCAACATGGAGTTAAGTAATGAGAGGCATGAGGAAGAGGTGCAATAGCAAGGAGAGCAAAACCCCCCAGAATACCCTTTTTTAACCCGACCTTGTTGCGGCATTTTGCGGTGCATGTGGCTTAAACACCTCGGGCCAATACCTCGAACTATCCACGCCCTCAAATTTAATAACTCAAAAGTAAATAAGATTCACATGGAGTAAATCAAAAGTTTCACAATTTTCTTAAGATAGTCAGGAGTCAACCACGATACAAACTCACCATTTGAATAACAAGATCTATCTACTAGCGACCATAACCGAATGCATAAGTACAAGGTTTAAAAGTTATTACATTGATCAAATAGTCAAAAGGATAACCATATGGAAGTTACAAAACCATCTTTCCCAAAAAAAAACAAAGATGGGAAAATAACTTCATGCATGAGCGTGCTCCATATAAGTATCACACCACGGGCATCAACTTCATGCTCCGTGCGTGTACACGAAAATTGATAGGTTGAGCTCACTAGCCCGATGGGAAAACTATTCTACTAGCGCTAGGTGTATGAACATGATACATGCATAATAGATGAATATGGGGTGAGCATGACCAATGTACAAGTTAGAATGGGCCGGAAGGTTATGATTCGACCACAAGGTAATCAAAAGTGCATCCAAGTATCCTAAAGCGTATCCAAGTGTCAAAATGTTTCCAAGTGTCCAAAAGCGTATCCAAGTGTCCCAAAACATAGCAAATATCAACCAAGTCCAAGTAGTTCCCCAAAATTCTCATTTTAAGCATACGAAAGTCAATTTTGTCAAAAATGCCAATTTTGTCCAAAATCACCATGACGATATTTCATAAGAAAACAATCTTCAACTTTAATAGGGAAATATCCCTCTGCGGATTTCATGGGCTCCGTGCACCTACTTAGGATTTCATGGGCTCCATACACCCTGTGGGATTTAGCGGGCTCAGGTGCACCCATGGCCAAGGACACCAAGCGGGTGGTCCCTAGAGTTCATCTTATCAACAAGTTCATATTAAAATCATTGTCTTTCAAAAAGTCCCAAAAATCCCATTTCTTTCAAAAGTTCACCATTTTAAGCCAAAATGTGTCAGCCGTAGCGCGTGTCGAATCGTCAAACATAAAATTTGTTAATTCCGTGTGAAGGGTCAATTTTATGAGTTGAATGGATTGAGTGTTCAAAATGATAGTATAGTTCAAAGATACGATGAAATGGGGATGTCGGGAAGCAAGCGGGCATCAAAAGGGTGGCCTAAAACCCCCAAAAAGGGGAGTGTCTCTGGAAAAACAGGGGCAGCAGCCTAAAAACAGGGGCAGTGCACGATTTTCACCCTATTGGTGTGGAATTTCAACCCAAACATAAATGTAAGGTTCAAGGCCAAAAATTGGAAATGTAGAGTGACTAATGGACCTCAAGGAGTGTCAAACAACCATCAATTGCAACAAACACAAGCTCAATTCATAGATCATAAAATTATGCTCAAACAATCCAACCATGGGAGCAAAACACAAATTCAAAGGAATTTACAAACAAGAGCATGTTATATGCTTTATATCACACAAATACAACTAGAGGGAGTAGAATTTGTCTTCCTACCTCAAGGTTTTGAGCTTGAACAAGTGGGTAAATGAAAACCACAGCTCCCCAATGTGCTCCAACCCAAAATGGGGTCTCTTGAGTGCTTGAAATGAGGGCAACCCAAGCTTCAAAATGCGTGGGGAGGTGATTTTAGGTGGGGTTTATGAAGGAAACTTGAGGGGTTTTGGGAATTTTGAGCTTGGAGCAACAAAGAATGGAGGGAAAGAGAGAGAGTGTTGTGAGAATGAGGGGGAGAGAGGGGTTGATTTTTGAAAAAATTTGCAAGTATAATGTGTTATACACTCTCACCTATTACACTTTTCACCCCAAAACTTCCAAATGTACTTTAAAAAGACCCAAATGCATTCAAATGTGTCGCCCTCAATTTTAATAAACCAAAAAATACAAATAAAATCCACGTAGGATCGATTAAAGTCAAACAATTTTTCCATAGAAAGTCAAAGTCAGAGTACAATGAGCTTCTAGTCAAGGGTACCCGTACCCATACAAAATAGAAAGGTTTTAAAGTTATTACATAAGTTGAAATACTCAAAAGCTTGGAGAAATTAAAGTTACAAATTATCTTACAAAAATGTACTTAGCATGAAAATGAGAAAATAACTTCATGATCTCAAATTCTTACATTGGCATGCATCACACTCCACACATCGATATCATGCTCCATCTTTGTGTACACAGGAAGATAGGGTGAGCTCACTAGCTTCGTAGGAAACATTTCTACCAACACTAAGGGTATAGAGAATGAAAGATGCACATGAAGGTTTGATACACATAAATGAGTAGGCTAAGATGAACCAAGATAATTCAACTCAATGACAAAATGTCTAGGAGATGCCTCAAAGATCTAATGAAACTAGAATATCCATAAGTTTCTTTATAACCATTACATTTGTGTGTGCGATCGTTAGGGTTCCCCTCAAACCTGATCATTTACGGACATTTCATTTTACAATACATCACAAATACCCAAAACATCTAGAATAACCCAAGCATCCTTTACATTTATCAAATACATCTTATTCCTTTTAATCATTCACTTGTTTTAGGTGTCGACACTCACACAACATTCCTCATATGATTTGCGATATCCATATCAATCTCATTCATTTCCAAACATTTGATCATTTTCGGGCATGCCATATAGGCCCGTGTCCTCGGGCATACCATAAAGGCCCGTGTCACTCGGGCATACCCTTTTCGGGCCCGTGTCACTCAGGGCATACCCTTCGAGGCCCCGTGTCATCCATTTCACCTTTATATTACCATTTATCAACTCATAAGTTCAATTTACTGCCCAAAACCAATTCCGTATCACAATACCCTTTTTGAGTGTCAAAACATTCACACAATCATCTTTGTTTCAAAAACTCAAAACATGTCGGTGATAGTCAAATCAACATGTGTCCAGTAATGCGTGAGAAACCAAGACAACCAAAACAAAGCATAAGCAGCACCATGATAGGTTACGAAGCTTAGAGGTCAATTTGAGAAGTTTTGAAATGGCCAAAAGGGGCGGGCGATGGAACATACAAATGGAGTTATATACCTCAGTAAATACGACACACTGATAGTAAAAAAGGGCATTTCTCTCAAAATACAAAGGATATGGATATGAAACCAATTGGGTTTGAAAGTAGACTCGTATAGCTTTCCAGCGGTTCAAGAATCACCTCAATCGGAGTTGGACGAAGCGAAGCGTGCCAGCGAAGTTGGAAAAAATCTGTTTGAGCAAAGGAAATGCGGATCGGTCAAATAATTTTGGATCGGTCATAAGCAAAACAAAGGAATGCGGATCGATCCAAATAATTTTGGATGGGTCCATAAACAAAACAAAGGAATCTGGATCGATCAAATAAATTTGGATCGGTCCAAAATAATGCAGGACCCAACGAAGGTTTTGGATCGATCAAATAATTTTGGATCGGTCCAAAATCTCTCGGCGAAAATTTTGGCGACTTGTTCAAATCAATAGGGCTTCAATCAAGACCAAAATGGGGGTTCCAAAACACAACTAATCAAGAGAGGGACACATAAACAATCAATTCATGGATTGATCAACTAAACATACAAAACCCAAACTCAATCAACAACCAAGCTCACTTCCATGGTGAAAACAAATTCAATAAGAATTTAAGAACAAAAGAAGAACAATGCACTCATTCACTCAACATACACTTAGAAGGTAGAAAATTGTTCCCTACCTCAAAGATCAAGCTTTGATCAAGCCAAAAATGCAAAACCCTTACTCCTCCTAGCAAACCCGGTAGAAACTTGACTTCCGAATTGATTCCAAGCGTAACCCAAGCTCCATAGTGTATTTAGGTGAAGGGTTTGAGTGTAGATCTTGGTGGGTTGAAAGTATTAGTGTGTATTTTTGGGAGAAGGGTGAAGAAGAATTTGAGTAGGGAGGGAGAGAGAGAGGCAGCTAGAATTTGGGGGAGGAAGAGAGAGGTGTGTGTGTATAATGAACAAAAATCAGCCACAAACAAATATATATAGACACCACCATTACACTAGCACCCCTTGTGTTTCTAATAAGTTTAAAAGCACCCCAATGCACATACTTCCATCACATTGACCCTACATCACTCTAATTTTATTTCCTCACATTTACCCAATATTATTTCGGAAAATTATTTTAAACACGGGTCTTTACAAAATGCTCTCTCTTTGACCCCTAAAGTCAAAATTTAATTCCTCACATTTACCCAACATTATTCTGGAAAAATTATGTAAAATCTGAGCCTTTAGAGAGGAACTGTGCTATGGAGGTAGTGTGGGAGTTCCGTAAGTTGAACCATAGATGTTTAATGGAAGTAGTGATCCATTTGTGGCCCGACCATTGGTTGTGGGAGATTACATGAAGTTGTTCGGCGTGCTTGATGTAACCGAGGATGCGATGAGGGTGAAATTAGTAGCATGCCAATTAGTGGGAAGCCGAGCGAGTGGTGGAAGTCGGTGCTTGCCACTAGGAAAACGTCAAGGGAAATGGCTAGGATGGCGGGGAATGTGAATGAGCCTGGCATAGAGAATATGACTTGGGCTGAGTTTAAGGCTATTTTCGAAGACCAATATTTTCCGGAATCATTCAAGGACATGCTTCGGGAACAATTTGGCGGTTAGAGCAAGGAACCATGACCATGTCGGGGTATGCGATGAAGTTTCAAGCCTTATCTAAGCTTGGCGCGGAACTTGTTTTTTGGAGGAGGAAAGAAATGCAAGAGAATTTTATCAGGGGTTTAGATGACTTCGATTCAAAAGTTTGCAATGAGTGGGGGTCACACAAATTTTTGCGGTGTTGGAGTTGGCAAGAAGCTTGGAGGCTTTGGGGGTAATAAGAAAAATGCTAGGCCGCCGATCACGACCGTGAGTGCTCCGACGGGTAGTTTCAGGGGTGTATCCGGGAATTATAGGAACCAAAATAGGAAGAGACAAGGAGAGCCACTTCAATTCTCACGCAACCGTTCTTCTTTTCGGGCACCCACTTCTTAGGTTTTGGGGAAATTCAGGAGGCGCCCGATGACTTGTCACCAATGTGGCCAACGAGGGCCATGATACATCACATTGTCTAATCGAAGATTCTTCCACCTCCACAGTTTCATGTTTAGGATACTTCGGGTGCTTGCTTCGGGTGCGGTGGATTTGGCCATGTCGCTAGACATTGCCCACAGCGAGGAGGTAATAAATGCTTGAGTCAGGTCGGTTTAGCGGTCGAGACCCGAGTTACAGGTTTGGTAGACCACAACGAGAGGGGTGCACACACATAGACACATTACCATCGGACTACTTTGGGTGGGGGTTCGCGAGGTTGATAGAGGGGCTAGTTCTTTTACACCAGTTCAGACCACTTCGGGACGGGTTTTTGCTATCACAGCTGCCACACCACCACCGCCACCACCTCCTACTTCTCAGACTCCAAAGTCGTTCGTTGTGCGGGTTACATTCCTATTGTTCAACTCTTTTGCTAAAGTGTTG
>CM040179.1:15096106-15298606 GCA_022606695.1 Vaccinium macrocarpon
TTTAGTACCGCATATCATCTGCAAATCGATGGGCAATCCGAGAGGACGATCCAAATTCTAGAAGATATGCTTTGGGCTTGTGTTTTAGATTTCCAGGGTAGTTGGGAGGATCACTTACCGGTAGTGGAATTGGCGTACAACAATAGCTTCTGTCAGTATCGAGATGGCCTTGATATGAAACTTTGTATGGGAAGCCGTGTAGATCACCCGTGTGTTGGTCCAAATTGGGAGAAACAACTTTAGTGGGACCCGAGTTGGTGGCCGAGACTGCCGAAAGTATGGGGTTAATCTGTAGAAGACTTAAGGCCGCATAAGAGACAACTACCGAGAGAGTGAGTGATTCATCAATGCTTGTTAACTGCACAAAGCCGTCAAAAGAGTTATGGCGATCGCCGGAGGCGCTCGTTGTCGTTTGATGTGGGGGACCACGTCTTTCTCAAGATTTCGCTGTGTAGGGGTTTGACTCGTTTTGGGCGTAGGGGTAAGCTTTCACCGCGTTATATCGGGCCTTTTGATATCATTGAGAAAATCGGGGAGGTCGCGTATCGCTTAGCTTTGCCACCGAGACTTTCGGGTATCCATGATGTGTTTCACGTATCTATTGCAACATCAGCATCAGTTTTTTAGAAACTGCCTATGACATGATGCATAACCTAAAATAAAGGTTTGGGGTGTGGCTAGGCAAGTTGCAATCTGGGATTTGGGGAATTAACCATTGGTAAAGGAACCCAACTAAGGGGATTATGTTCTGAAGATAATAGGTCTTCTGAATGAACTAGAAATCCTAGGAGCTAAAATCAATGGGGAAACCCAGGTTAATATTGTGCTCCAATTGCTTACCAAGTTTTTTCAGTAGTTCCACTTGAATTACAATATGAACAAAATGCTTTATTATTTGACGAAACTACTGAAAGAGAGTTAAATAAGCCAAAGGTCTTTTGGTTAATAAATAGACAACTGTGAGTGTAGTTGAAGAGGTTTCTACTTCTTAGCGAAGGCAAAAAGTGGAAAAGTTTCAACAACAAGCCACGGTTCCTCAGACAATTTATGAGTTTAGAGGTAGAGTGGAAAAGCCTAACGGCAAGTGTTTTCACTATAAGCAGAAAAGACACTAAAAGTAGGTTTTCCAAATTATCTCAATAAATTGAATAATCAAGGAAATTTTTTCACTAGTAATTTGAATCATGTTTAGCGGTGTTATCTACCCGGTGCAGGTGGGTAGATCACAGTGCCACTAATCATGTGTGCAATTTATTGCAAAGGTTCCAAGAAACCTAGAGACTTAGTGATGAAGAGATTTATCTACATATGGGAAGTGCTACAAAAGTAGCAACAGTTGCGTAGACGTTTAATTTTGAGAGATTGTCTTTATGATCATTGAATTAGGAGAAACTTACTTTCGGTTTCTAATTTGGTTGAAAATGGATATTTGGTTTATATTTAATAACTCTATGGTTATTAAGTTAAATAAACATTTTATACATTGCAGTTCATTAGATGACAATCTCTCGTAATTAATCATATCGTTTCTCTGATGATGCAACTACATGAATTGAATAACACTAATAGATTGCCATATAAGAGAAAAGAGCCTTAGAAGTTGAACCAAGCGTATCTTTGGCACTACGCCTAGGTCATATTAATCTAAATAGAATTTCTAGACTGGTTAGAAATGGATCTTTGGGTTCATTAGAAGTGGAGGCACTTTGATGCAGTGAAATTACATGTCTAGAAAGGTAAAATGACCAAGATGCCCTTTTCGGGAAAGGGAGAGCCAATGAAAGCGTTGTAAATGGTTCACTTTAATGCGTATGTACCTATGAACATCGGGATAGAGGTGGTTTTAAGTATTTCAATATTTTTATTGATGATTACTCAAGACATGGTTACATTTATTTGATACACCATAATTCTGAATGCTTTGAGAAAGTCAAGGAGCATAGACCGAAAACGGGAAACCATATGGATAAATGTATCAAGACACTGCGATCCCATCGTGGTGGCGAATACCTCTTGGAGGAATTTTGGAACTAGTGACAGCAGAAGGGATTACATCCCAGCTGTCTGCGCTAGGTATGCCACAATATAATGGTGTATGAAGAAGGAAAGGTCTCTTATGAATATGGTGAGAGATGGTGATGAGTTATTCAAATTTACTAATTAGATTTTGGGGACATGCACTAGAAACAATGGCGTACATTCTTAACTTTGGTACCATTTAAGCTAGTACCAATTGCACCCAAGAACTATGAATTTGGGAGGACAAATAGTCTATGGCATGTTGAGGTGGGGTGGGATGCGGCACATGTCTGCAGATAGGGAAAATAGATAAATTGGAATCAAGAACGAATGGTTGTTTGTTTTGGTGGGGTACCCTAGAGGAACGAAAGTTGCTCTATTTTATAGTCCTAAGGATGATAAGGTCATTGTTAGCAACAATGCTTGATACTTAGAGAAAGGCTATGTCATAGATTAAAAGCCTAGTAGTAAGATTGTTCTAGTAGAATTGAGAGAAAATAGACCGGCACAGACTTCTTCAATACCTATAGTACAAGAGGTTACATCACATGAAATTGTGTTAACACACCAGTACCTTGTTGTAGTGGGAGGGTTATTGTTTTAACCAATCGGTATACGTTGTTGGGAGAGTCTTATGATATGATCCCTGAAGAACAACAGGTTAAACCCTGAAACTACAAAGAGGCACTATAAGATAAAGATGCAGAACTTTGGCAAAAGATCAAGAGCACATGTTGTGCAGTCTTAAAAAGTCTATTTGTGGACTTAAGCAGGCATCTAGGTCTTGAAACATCCATTATGATCAAGTAATCAAATCTTTTGGTTTTGATCAATGTCTGGATAAGTCGTGTGTACAAGAAGCGCAATGAAAATGTGGTGGTGTTTGTATTGCTATATGTGGATGATATCTTGTTCACCAGAAATGATGTCGGAGTGTTATCTTTGGTATAATTGTGGTTATCCAGCCAGTTCGATATGAAGGATTTAAGAGTAGCCGGTCACATCCTTGGGATTAAATTTTTGCGAGATCAAGCAAAGGATGTTGGGCTTCTCAAGCTTCCTATATCGATGCTATCCTTGCCCGTTTTAGCATGCTGGATTCCAAGAAAGGATTGCTTCCTTTCGGGGCCTGACAGTCTATCTATCAAGGATTAGTGTCTTAAGACATCTAAGGGGATGGAGAAAATGAAGGGAGTTCCTAATGCTTCAGCAAATAGGAAGCCTTATGTATGCTATGTTGTGAACTAGACTTGATATTTGCTTTATTGTCGGCATGGTTAGCAAATTTTAGTCTAACCCTAGACAAGAAAGATTGAATTTGGTATAAAATGTATACTCAAGTATCGAAAAGAACTAAGGATGCCTCGTTGGTGTGCGGTCAAACAGTTTATTGCCTTGTGGGCAAGCAGATTAAGACTTTATGTTATATAAGAGTTCTAGATAGTCAACATCGAGATATGTGTTTTCCCTAGGAGGTAGAGCCATGAGTTGGTGGAGTATCTAGTGATCGTGTATTGTAGATTCCACCATGGAGGCCGAGTATGTGGTAGTTTTTAAAATAGCCAAGAAGCCGTTTGGCTCAAGAACTTCTTCATGGATCTAGAAGTGGTACTTTCGAAACAATCAGCAATTTCAATCTATTGTGACAATAGTAGTGCAATTGCTAACTTGAAGGAGCCAAAGATTCATAAGAAGGGAAAACACATCGAGTGTAAATATCACCTTATTCGAGCGATCGTATAGAAAGGTGATGTAGCTGTGACCAAGATTGCATCGGCAAACAACCAAGCAGATCCTTTTACGAATGGCTTACATGCCAAGACTTTTGATAGTCATGTAAAGGGAATGGAAGTGAGATGCGTGGCAGCATGGTTTTGAGTCTAAGTGGGAGATTGTTAGAAACTTATACTAAAAGCCATGCTTTTGTGTAATGGATTAATATTTAATTAGTTAATTATTAATTAGTTTTATCCCTTTTTTGATGAGAATCTATTATGGGTAATGTTTGCATGATATAATTGTATGTTGTGCATGTGTCTTTTATTCTACATAGTAGATGATCCAGTGTGTAGAGTACAGCTTACACATAGAAGATTGGATCATTGGTTCTTGTGGAATATAAGTTTTGGTTCACAATCTTAGGTGAAATTTGACACACCATCAGTAGGATTGTAGTACAATATTTTAGTAGGTTTATCTTGATTATAGGGAACGGTTCTAGTTCCGACTCATTGTGCTAGTACATTTTGTGTGTATTGAACAAGACCGCTTTAAGGTAATTGTCTTAGTACTGACATTTTAAGACAATTAGAACCTTATAGTTATTAAGAATACTTATGCTCTTAATCCGGATATAATTAATACATATATACATTTAATGTTGTTGACTTTGATTCATTATAAAGTGAGATTTTTTTTTATGGTCAATAGTCTTGGTGAGTTGGGTCACGACATTATATGCATGAAATATATGGATATTAATTATTGATAGAATCCACTTCTCGTTAGAGATTGATGATACCCCCTTGAGTAAACTTATAAGTTTCGGTTATGTCAAACCCTGCAGGTGGATATTTATATCCGACATATCGAATAACTTAAGTGGTTAGTCTTAAGGTGTTTTATAATATGTTGATTAGTGGGAGATTGTTAGTAATCGACATTTAATCAACGGGTATCTGTAATCTTAATGTGGGGAGATTAATAAGTATTTAATAACGTGGAGCTCGAAATATAATCGAGATAAAGATGGGAGTGCAATTATAATTCTTTGGTGGTGTGAATTATAATTTGTGAAATAAAAATAGAATCCGGGTGGGATTAGGTTTTCTTATTTACAGAACGAGTCCAAATTTCTTTCTCCTCAGGTCCCTGCACTAGCCCTACAAATATATCGTTATGTTCTCTATGTCATAAAAAAAAAACAGTCATTCAGAAATTTAGAATAGAGGCTGTGAGAGAGAGAACAAAGAGATCATGTAGAAGTCCACAATTTGTTACATGATCGAGATATAAGGGAATATGGTAGAAGATCATGAGGTAATGTCGAGCAAAGCTTGTTGCATACAGTAATTAGGTCTGTCAGGTTCTCAAATAAACAAGTCAACCATCATTCGTGTCTACGGATAAGAGGTAAACTCTAATTCCGCGTTGTAGCGTTTGTGTTTATTTTTTTGTTTAATGCATGCAGCTTTTAATTCTTTGGGTTACGGGATTAAGTTTCCCAACAGTAAGAAGGCGTAACAACCATGTTCGGTATTTCTGTTGTCTTTAGCCCCATTGCCATATGCCTTTGGTCTCAATTTTGCAAAGATACTTGAGCTTGATAAGATCACGTTTTGTGTTTTCAAAAGATAACTCTATTATTTTAGCCTCATGATATTGCCAGTGAAACCTATATCTAGTGAATGGCACAAAGAAGGTTTCATGTCCAGCGGTTCTAAAGTTCTGAGTATAAATAAAGCTTGATAATTAGTTAGTCGGGTTAGTTTTAAGTATCCGTTGATTGGAAGGAAAAAAAAATGGAAATCTCGAGTTGTCAATTACAAAAGTTTGTTTTGTCGGTTTTGCATTCATGAGATTCCCCTTGCTATATGTTACAAAGTTTTGACTCTTGTGGGGGAATAAGGGTGATTACTGTTTTCAAGAAAGCTTCAAAACTTTATATTTTTCATTTCTATTGGCTTGAAAGTGATATTGAGACTAGGAGAGTAATTTTACTTATGATTTCAGCATGATGATTGTGACAATTTCTGTGGTCTAGAAATCCTGTGATATGGAATAATGCACGTAATCCTTATAATTTCCAATGATAGTATTTCGGATATTTTCCTTGATAATTGATTATCATGGAGTTATGAAACATAATACGTGGTCTTATTTTGAGAAAGAGAGAAAATGGGTTTTGATTCCCATATGAGGTTTTACTTGTGTTAGCATGATTTAAATTGTATTTCTTTGTGGCTCATTAGTCTTTATGACTCGTAAGGAACAATAATTATGTGGGGGTACATATATTTTATTAAGGAAGATGGGTAATGTGGGGGTAGATGTGTACAATCTCGATGTCTCGTTTATAATAGTGGAACATCTTATCCAAGACATTATGCATATATCCGAGTAAGGGAATTGTTTATGATTTTGTGATGCGAATGGCTTAACTTTCTCTTCGTGAGAAAAATCTATACTAATTATTTTTGTATTGGAGAATTGTGTTTGAGAATTTTACAGGTGCACCATATAAAGCCGGCAAGAATCAAGATACAGTGTGAGTTGACACTTCTTAATGAGTACTCGAGTATAATGTGTGAAAGTTAGCGCTTAAAGTCTAACTCCTAAATTAAAAGGAGAATAAGGCTTGAGAAGCCAATTATTGAGGCATGTGTGAGTAAATTATGTAAACTCCCAAGAGGAGTAATTGCCTCTGGACTAGCGCGTGCTAGATCCTTTATACATTAAATTAAAATGTCGAGAGGGATGGGTATAAGCCCAAGGAAGTCACCTACGGAGGTAACCCAACTTCTGTGATTGGAGATCCCATCAAGGAAGTTCAATGTGGTAGCAAGAATCTGCATTGCGTGACTTGAATACCATCACTCTTAATATATTCGGAGACAAGCCATGAGCAATTTTTAAATGTTCTCCCCCTCATCCCTAAAAGACATTGGTGTTGATGAAATGTGACTGGTTAGGAAAGGTTTTACTTTGAATGAATCCAAGGCGCTTATTGTCACGGGATAGGCCTCCGTCACTTCTATCCTTGGAGGATTCACCTTAGTGAGAGCCGCCATGGGGCTGCGATCGTGGGATTAGGTCTATTCCTTAAAACTCTCATGAGAATCAAGACGAGTGCACAGCCATTCATAGCGCTAACCCGCACCTAAGTCCAGTATCAATACCATATGTGTGACATGTTGAATTCTTGTCAAAGGGGTCCAGTTCAAGACCTAGTTCACTAAGATTCCTTCAGTACGAGACTGTTGACACTAAGCGAGGTTCAAGTCTGAATATGGTATTATGTTGCCCAGATGTTTTTCTATTTTTCTATTTATTATATATGCTTTATGCCTTATTTAAATTTTAAAAACTTGTGGGGGATTGTTGGGATTTTAACTTTTATAAATTTAAATAAAGAGGATTGTTAAGAGTTGTTCCTTTTCGTACAAGGGACATGACTTTTGCGAAGAGTCAATTTGAGTTCTATAAATATAGAATTATCCTACAAGTGTTTTGAATAACTTAATACCTTGAGCTCCCTCTCTTTTCTCACCATTATATTTTCTATATCCTCTGGGCAATTTGAGAAATACTTGGCATCCCCGTCTTCCGCGGATCGTGTAACATGGAGACATACTATGAGATTTCTGGGTTGTATCTTGGAGTGGTATTCAACCGACATAACCTACACGAAGGGAGGCGAATAAGGCTTTAAGACAGCGACTTTTCGTGCCTTCCATCGATCTCACAAGCTAGTTTCCTAACTCTACTATCTAATATGTTTGGTTGATCGTGATCATAATTTCTATGTCTTGTTTAAACTTCTTACATTTCTTTGGTGTTTTGTGTTTTATTAGAGATAAAGTTCTAACAAAAAGGACTGGGCAAATCATTCAATTCACTAATCCGTTAGTAGTAGTAGTGGCAAATGGAACTAAATTATTGGTGGCAGATGGAACTAAATTATTTAGTAAAGTAGCTATGACAGATTCCAAATGGAGCATGTAGGCTTAGTGAATTCACCACAGATGTGAGGCTACTTCCTCTAGGAGGTTGTGATATGGTTTTAGGGGTCCAATGGCTCACTACATTAGGGCCAGTGTCCTGGGACTTCAAGGACCTAAGAATGGAGTTTCAAGCTCAAGAAAAGAAGCATGATTTTAGAGGGGGACAATTTGTTGATACTAAGTGTATCAATTCCATGCAAACTCAATCATTGTTGAAGACAAACTCACATGGAGTGGTTGTACAACCTTTGCTAAGTAGCCTCAAGTAACTTCCAATGCCTTGGCCACAAACCACAATTCTCAAACACCCAAACATATTCAAGGCTCACTGCAATCTTTTGATGGTATTTTTATCGAACCAAAGGGGCTACCACAAACCAGAACCCAAGACCATAAGATCCATCTCAAACTAGATACAGCCCACCAAATGCCAGACCTTACAGCAGGTAACCTTATATTCAGAAAGTTGAGATTGAGAAAATTGTCAATGAGTTGTTGCAAGTTGGAATCGATGGTTAGACCTAGCACCAGTTCCTATTCTTCTCCAGTACTCTTAGTCCAGGAAAGGACAATATTTGGAGGATGTGTGCGGACTACAAAACTCTCAACAAAGAAACAATCAAAGACAAATTTCCCATTCCTGTCATTCATGAACTCCCAGATGAGTTACATGGTGCCAGGTATTTTTTTAAAACTAGATCTAGGGTATGTGTACCACCAAATCAAAATGCACACTAATGCCATTGAAAAGATAGCCTTCAAAACTCATGATGGCCACTATGAATTCCTTGTCTTGCCCTTTGGGCTTACCAATGCCCCCTCAACCTTTCAATGCCTAGTGAATGATGTTTTTCGACCTTACATAAGGAAATTTATCTTGGTGTTCTTCGATGACATTTTGATCTATAGTAAACATGGGTATCATTTTATAGAATCTCTTCGTACCAAAGGAAGTGCATGAGTTTTTGTCAGAAAAAATAGTTTGATCAAGTGATTATGAGTAGGCCATACACATCATTCTAGATGGGTCTATGTGGGAATTGTTTACACCATATTTTGTCACCTGTAGATGCTGACGGACAGGGGATAATTATGGAAATGCTACCTAGATTAATATTATCTTAGTATTCATATTATAATTTGTATTTTAGCATTTTATTACATGTGCAGGACATTTGGCTTAATTCTATTCGCTTGGAAGTTGAAAAGACACTTGGAATTGTCCTACACATTTGGAATAAAGAGAAGTTACAAGGACATGTGAAGCACAAGAATGAAAATGATTTGAATTGATAGTTATAGGTGGTAGTTACAATTGCCGTTTCTTTTTTCTTCTATAAATAGACTATTTAGCCTTCATTGTAGACTCTCTCCAAATCAAACTCTTTATCTTTACCTGTCTTTGAATTTTTGGAACTACAATCCAATGGGTTGTAGTATTTTATTTTTACTGTCATTTACTTTTATTGTCTTTCAATTCCAAGTTCTAGGAGTAGAAGTAATTTAGAATCTTACTATTGATTTCGTTCTTGAAGATCAGTAACGATTTTCTTTTATGTGTCGATATATCACTTGAAGATTAAGGGAAGTCTCTTTCATTTGTCTTCAATTATTTCCATCCATTTCACATTTGATTTGATTGTCACATCCGGTGAAGTCCTGAAATACGGCGAAGAACCACGAATTCGCAGCCGCGTTGCCCTTGTTTGTGTTGTTGACTTTGTTTCCTGAAATCTCTATCCCTTTCAATCGAAGGAAAAAAATAAGTAAACAAGGACGCGTTCACGTCTAAGAGGAGATTTGATTGGTAGATTCACTTGCTCAAAACTACATATTCTGGATGAAATGGAAAATTGACTCGAAAGTCTATACTTCTATTCTATCTGATATATAAAGAGGGAGCAACACTTTGGTGTGGACAATTTTGAGGCTAGCTCCCAATTTTGATATTCCAAAATTACCTCCTAAACTAAAAGGTTCCACAATTCAATTAACCTTTGCACCAATAACTGCATGGGTAGTAAAAAGGGTCTTCCTTCGACAAAGACATGTTATATGATTCAATCATGGAAATATAACGTAACCTTAATTCTTTAATGCCAAGAGGACAAAATACCTACACATTCCAAAAATATCCCTGCTAGCCCATGAAAGTGTCTAAACCCCTCAAACCTAATGAAAGTGCCTAAACCTAAATCCTGGGGTATCTTATGAAAGTGCCTAAACCACTAAAACCCTATAATTGGAAAGTGCACCCTAAACCTAAACCCTAGGGTACCCTTTGAAAGTGCCTAAATCACTAAAACCATATAATTGAAAAGTGCACCCTAAAATTATTGGAAAGTACCATATAATTGGAAAGTACCAAATCCTATATCAATTCAAAATCACTCAATTGCACGACAGTTGCTAAATCCTATATCAGTTCAAAAGAAAAGAAAACTAAATCCCATTCCGTTTTGTTCCTGCATAGATTATTGTGAGGAATTATAGCAAATAAGGCAACCAGAGATTGGATTTTGTTTGTGGCGTCA
Organism: Vaccinium macrocarpon; assembly: GCA_022606695.1. Taxonomy (NCBI): domain Eukaryota; kingdom Viridiplantae; phylum Streptophyta; class Magnoliopsida; order Ericales; family Ericaceae; genus Vaccinium; species Vaccinium macrocarpon. Next base: position 15,106,383 of record CM040179.1, read on the forward strand.
AAGATGGATATCAGATGTTGATATGATACTCTTCAAGAAAAAACAGAAGGAGAGATCCTCTTTTACTATCAAATTGCACATGCCTAGAGTTTGATTAAGGTACATTTTTTAGTGAAGAAGTATAATGATTACTGAAATGAAGTTTTGGTGAAAAATCCCCAAAATCGCACACACAAGCGTGTGCGATAGCGCTAATCCCATAAAACTTGCACAATTTTGATAAATCTGCACAACAGTAAGTCGGAAGTTATTGTTCATATATAGTTTATCAATTTGATCTACACACACATAGCGTGTGCCCTAGCCTCTTGTCCTGAAATTAAGGACAAAAATAATTGTGATAACTCCTTTTATATTATTTTGGTTGGGTTAAGCCACGTGGGCCTAGAGATGGCCGTTGTTACATTTGAAACTAATTGGTAGTTATTTAAGAACTCCTTGGCGGCAGTTGATTTGGATTGGGATGTGACGGTGTGTCTTCTCATAGGGTTGTGTCCCTTCAGGACATTACCGTTTAGTTCAAGACTCAAAAAAATGCGTCCATTCTCCAACAGGTGCACATGTGTGCCTATATATAGAGTCCACATTCCTCCATTTCGGGGTTGATTTTTTCCGGCACTAGCACACTTCGCATATTTTTCCATTGTGAAAGAGAGTTCAACCACAAGTTTGTGTTCGCTTATCGAGTGGATTGGAGTCCTTCCACTCGTCAATAATTGTTGTATCTTGGAAAGTAATTGTTCGAGTAGCACGTGAGCACCAGTGTGGAGGATGAATTTTCTTTAAGAACACAGAACATAGTATCAAATACTAGCATTGATTGCCAATTTCCGGTATCCTGAAATTGGTCTAGTACGTTTCTAATCCTTCTAACAATTATGTACATATTCGGTTTGTGTAAATTTATTTACTTCCAGTATTTTATGAAACTTGGTTCCAACAATCTTAAAGCAAATTCTTTGTTTTCAATTCTAGAAAAATTGGCAAATCGATTGTTAGAAGTGGGTTACAGAAATTTTGCAAATAAACATAAAAATAAAAAACAATAGGTTAAAAATAGAAATGTACTGAACCAATTCAGTACACCGGAAATTGGCAATAGACAAATCAAGGCGAGTATTTGATACTCTTTCCTTAAAGCAAATTCGCCCTCCACACTGGTGCTAATGGAATACGCGGGCGTCTGCTTCCCAGGACTATCCGATTTTCACCGAACGGAAGTAGCACTCCTATTTATTCAGTAGACGAACCAAAAACTATGCAGAACTCTCAGAATATTTGATGTATCAATGCTCTATGCAATGAAGATTTTTACGTTAGTGAAATGCGAGGAGAAGGGTCCTAGTTATAGCTAAATAGGCACCCAATCGAAAAGGTACATAGTGGTGCCAGAAAAGAACACAACATTTCCAAGCGGCTGAAGAGGCTTGCTTTCAATGGACAAAACAAACGTAAGGTTGCTAAACAATTCAACCGAATTGTTTATTGTTGGTAATTATCAAAATAAATGGGTTTTTATTTGGGATTTTATCAAAGTATTCCTTGTGTCTTTTAGAAAGTTTTTTTGTTATGTTTTGGTTTTGTCCCATATTGGCTAGTGAGGAAAAGGTTGAGTGGTCTATATATGAGAACATTTCTATAACGTTCACATAGTGTTAAGTGGCATTAAACCTATGGTGCTACGCGCATAACCGGCATAGCCGGTGATGGAACACACTCATGTGCACCTGCACCCGCGTGCGTGAGCGTGGCAGTGGGTTGTGTGGCTGCAATGTAGCGCTTTGATGGCGCACTTTGCACTTAGCACGTCGGCGCGAAGCGCCCTTTCTTATTGGACTTCGACATAGCTATGTGAGGAATTTGATAACCGATGGGGTGATAACCATTGATTATGTCAAGTCAGGTCAAAACCTGGCAGATCCTTTAACAAAAGGTCTTGCAAGAGATTTGGTGTGGAAATCATCACAGGGGATGAGACTTAATTCCACTAAAATATAATCACTCTTGGTGGAAACTCGACCCAATGCTTGTTCAGCTTCAAGTCCTTGGGTTCAATGAGCAAATACACCGTAAGTCGTGATGGCAAGCACTTACAGGTTACACTCATCCTATGATAAAGTGTTTGGTACCTATAATTTTGAGAGAGGAGGTGAGCTATTTAGCTCTTAATAGACTTATAACGATTTAGTTAGGCGGATGCTGTTGTTACAAGGGCATTCTTCAAAGTCTACTGATATGAGTGTGAGGGTGGTGCTGCCTTCTATAGGTTCACGGACAAGAACTTTAGAGCACTCACGGAATAGGATATAGACACATGGCCAATCCACGTGTCGGCAAATTTGAATACGTGAGTCAGGTAAGATGCGTGCGTGAAACATGTCCGGTTGGTCATTAAAGGATCGCTGGTTAAAAGACAAGTCTACCATGCTTTCCGACTAACTTTGATGCTTTTCACTAGGTGATGGTTAAAATCATGAGATACCTTCATTGATGCACAAGTCTTTTCAAATGAACCAAGGCTTTATCTTTATTTTGAAAATGGTGGGGGATTGTTGGAAATTATCAAAATAAATGGGTTTTTATTTGGGGTTTTATCAAAATATTCTTTGTGCCTTTCAGAAAGTTTTTTTTGTTGTGTTTTGGTTTTGTCCCACATTGGCTAGTGAGGAAAAGGTTGAGTGATTTATATATGGGAACATTTCTATAATGTTCAAATAGTGTTAAGTGGCATGACACCTATGGTGCTACACGCATTACCAGCATAGCCAGTGATGGAACACACTTATACGCACCTGCACCTGCACCCGCACCCGCGTCCGTGAGCGCGGCGGTGGGCTGTGTGACTGCAATGTGGCGCTTTGATGGCGCACTTTGCACTTAACACGTCGGCGCGAGGCGCCCTTTCTTATTGCCATTTGGTGGTAAGGTGTCACTGACGTGGTGTGCGGGACGTAATGGGTTGATATCAATACCAGTGACACTAGGTATCAATACTCCAGAATGTTTCTGTATCAATACTCCGGTTTGGGGGTATTAATACCAGCGGGCTATCTCGTGAATAGAATGTTTCTGTATCAATACCCCAGTTTGGGGTATCAATACCAGATGGTCTGTGCGCGAATTTCAGACAATGGTTTGCGGACGAATGCAACTTAAACTGGAGAGTTGTGACCCAAACTCATGTCCATTCACTAAGGGGCGTATCCTAAATTGAAAATATACATTTGGGTCTATATATAACACCCAAATAACATTCATTTGACACCAAATTCTCGCCTTGTTACTCTAGCAAAATATCTACAAATCGCTTTCTAGTTTTCTTGTATTGTTACTCTGTAGAAACGGTGCCAACAATTCCTTGGTTCATTTGATCACAAATTCGACTTGGTATTCTGTCTGTCCTTTGTTTGTGCGGACGAAGGCAGAAGATCATTGAATTGATCAAGCTTCGTTGTATCCTCTGACAGATTCGCTATCAACCCGGTGCACACAAACGGTGGGGGCAAATACTATTTTCGAAAAGCGACATAGTAACGTGCCTCGAACTAAATTCCATCATCAAGAAGTTCATTTTCCCGAAGACTCTCAAATTTTTGCACCAACAATCGAAAATAGTATTCGAAATGGCGTTAACATCATGGTCTCTGCGACAGTGGATACAGGATTTCGTGAAATTGGAGAAGTTTGATGGAGGAAATTTCAAGCGTTGGCAAAAGAAGATGCACTTCATGCTCACAACACTGAATGTCGTGTATGTTCTCACTGCACTGTATCCGGAGGAAAAAGAAGATGAGACTTTGGAGGAGACACGGGTGAGGATGAAATTCGAGAATGATGACTACATTTGCATGGGGCATATTCTAAATGCACTTTTGAACGCATTGTTCGATGTGTATTCAAATACGGAGACGGCAAAGGAAATGTGGGATTCATTGGAGGGCCGCTATTTGACTAAGGATGCAACAAGCAAGAAGTTTCTGGTCAGTCAATTTATGACTTATAAAATGGTAGACAACAAGTCAGTGATTGATCAGTTGCATGATAATCAGCATATTCTAAACCAGTTTAAGTTTAAGAACATGAACATGGATGAATCGATCATGGTGTCATCTATGATCGATAAACTTCCTCGTTCCTGGAAAGACTATAAGAAAAGTCTTAAGAACCAAACCGAAGAACTAACGCTGGAGCAATTGGCTGTTCATCTCACTGTAGAGGAATAGACAAGGCGTCAAGAGAAGGAAGAACTTGGGGCTGGTACCTCTAAGGTTCATGTGGTGGAAGAAGGAAAAGGTTCCAACAAGGGTAAACATAAAAAAACAGAAGGTCCAGCGAGGCTATGACCGTGGCGATGACTCGAAAGGAAAAAATTCAAAGGTTGAGTGTTGGCGTTGCGGTCAACTGAGACACTTCAAAAAGGATTGCAAGTCTAAAAAGAAGAAGGATCCAGAGGCATCGGGACCAAAGGGTAAATTTCTGGCTGTTGCATCCGAAATTAACATGGTTGGGCATGTTGGAAACTGGTGGATGGATTTAGGGGCTACAAAGCATTTTTGCATTGATAAGAGGTTCTTCACCGACTATTAAGCGCTTGATGATGGTTTGTTTCTCTACATGGGGAATTCATCTACCACTGCTATCAAAGGCAAGGGCAAAGTAGAATTGGAGTTCACTTCTGAGAATGTATTGACTTTGACTGATGTTTACCATGTACCAGAAGTTAAGAAAAATCTTGTATCTGGTAACCTGCTTGATAAGCATGGCTTTAGGCTAGTGTTTGAGGTGAACAAATTTATTTTGTCTAAGAATGGCACATTTGTTGGAAAAGGCTATGTTTGTGAGAGCATGTACAAACTCAACGTTAATAAACCATTCACAGTTTCTGCTTACTTGCTTGATTCTCTTTCTTTGTGGCATAATCATTTAGGACATGTTAATACTAGGAAGATGGATATGATGGTTAAATTAGATTTAATTCCTAAGTATGATATTGATATGTTGATAAATGCAATGTATGTTCACTTACCAAAATCACTAGAGTTTCGTTTCCTAAAATTGTTAGAACTACAACTTTGTTAGAATTTGTTCATAGTGATGTATGTGACATGCATAGCACCCCTACTAGAGGAGGCAAACAATACTTTGTAACTTTTATAGATGATTTTTCTAAGTATTGTCATGTTTAATTCTTGCACTCGAAAGACGAGGTTCTAGAAAAGTTTATCACTTTCAAAACTAAAGTTGAAAATCAATATGGAAAAATGATAAAGCGTTTAAGGTCTGATAGGGGTGGTGAATATTATTTTCCTAATTACTGTGAGTCAGTAGGCATAATTCATGAGAAAATGAAACCATATACTCCACAATAAAATGGAGTAGCTAAACAAAAAAATCAGACTTCAATAGAGATGGTTAATGCTATGCTGAGCAATTCAAGATTAGGCACTGGTTTGTAGGGCAAAGCCATACTTACCGCTGCTGACTTTTTGAATAGGGTACCTCTCAAGAAGTCACAAATAACACTATATGAGTTATGGAAAAAGAAGATACCTAACCTAAGTTATTTTAAAACTTGTGGTTGCAGAGCAATTGTGAGATTGCCAAAACCCAAAAGGAAGAAATTGGGTGAAAAAAGAATTGAATGCATATTTCTTGGTTATGCTTTACATAGTAAGGCATATATGTTTCTTGTTTCCGAGCCAAATGATTAGTATGGGGTTAATACCATAATTGAATCAAGGGATGCTGTATTTTATGAAAATAGGTTTGTTCCTATTCCAAAAGAGGTTAATGAAGAGAACGAACTAATCTCTTATGGGCCTGAAACAGAGGCAAATTTGCATTTTTATTTATTTTCTTATTGTTTACATGATTCCCATCCCCGATTCCCCATTTTTGTGATTAGAATTGAACTTCAAACATTTCCGAAATTCCACAAAATGTTGAGTAGAGACCGGTCCACGGACCGGGCGAAAGGGGTGCCGTAAAACCCTTCCCCTCTCGTAACCAAGCCCCCGAATCCGAGAAATCTTTGGTTCCGCCATGATCAGTGAAATCTTTTTCAAATGGGCAAACAGGTCATATTTTATTGGTTTCTCGGGTTCGGACCTCAAATCCGAGTGGCGACTCTAACAAACACAAACTTTTGAAACGTGAAACTTGAACCGTTTTCCGTGGGCCGTCCACATGTATCAAGTGGGTTTAGGATACACCAATCAAATAAATGTGTTTATAGAAAATTTACTGAAAATTGAGGTGTAATTGTGTGTTTATATGTGGATGATATGCTTATCTTTGGGACTAATTTAGATAGCATAGAAAGAACAAAGGATATACTTTCATTTAGTTTTAGCATGAAAGATATGGGTGTAACTGATCTAATTCTAGGAATTAGGATTACAAGGCAAGGAGTAAATATAGTTCTTTCTCAGTCTCATTATATTGAGAAGATGCTAAAGAAGTTTAATCACTTTGACTGTACTCTGATTTCTACACCTTATGATCCACATGTAAAGTTGTATCCTAATACAGGTAGAGCAATGTCACAACTAGATTATTCTAGAGTGATAGGAAGCTTGATGTATGCCATGACATCTACTCAGCCAAACATTGCTTATACGGTGTGTAAACTGAGTAGGTATACGCATAACCCGAGTGATATTCATTGGAATGCGGTTAATCGAGTTTTGAGGTATTTAAAGAAAACTATAGATTTTGGGATAGTCTATAGTGGGTATCCACCGGTTCTAGAAGGATACACGGATGCTAGCTAGATAGCCGAGAATGAAGATCACTTGTCAACAAGTGGTTGGGTCTTTACTCTTGGTGGTGGAGCAGTTTCTTCGGGATCAAAGAAACAGAGCATAATTACAGACTCAACTATGACAGCTGACCTTGTGGCACTAGCATTGGGTAGCAAAGAGGCTGAGTGGCTAAGGAGTATGTTATGAGAGATACTCATGTGGCCAAAACCTATGCCATCGATATCTTTGCATTGTGATAGTCAGGCAGCACTGTCACGGGCTTACAGCTAGGTATATAATGGGAAGTCCAGGCATAAAGGACTTCGACATAGCTATGTGAGGAATTTGATAACCGATGGGGTGATAACCATTGATTATGTCAAGTCAGGTCAAAACCTGGAGGATCCTTTAACAAAAGGTCTTGCAAGAGATTTGGTGTGGAAAACATCACAGGGGAAGAGACTTAATTCCACTAAAATATAATCACTCTTGGTGGAAACTTGACCCAATGCTTGTTCAACTTCAAGTCTTTGGGTTCAATGAGCAAACTACATCATAAGTCGTGTTAGTAAGCACTTACCGGTTACACCCATCCTATGGTAAAGTGTTTGGTACCTGTAATTTAAGAGAGGAGGTGAGTTATTTAGCTCTTAATAGACTTCTAACGATTTAGTTAGGCGAATGCTGTTGTTACAGGGGCATTCTTCAAAGTCTACCGATATGAGTGTGAGAGCGGTGTTGCCTTCTATAGGTTTACGGACAAGAACTTTAGAGCACTCACGAAATAGGATATAGATACACGGCCAATCCATATGTCGGCAAATTTGAATACACGAGTGGGGTAAGATCGTCGTCAAAAGCGTGTTGATTGGTCATTATATGATCATTTGGTTAAAGACAAGTCTACCATGCTTAACTTTGATGCTTTTCACTAGATGATGGTTAAAATCGTGAGATACCTTCATTGATGCACAAGTCTTTTCAAAGGAACCAAGGCTTCATCTTTATTTTGAAAATGGTGGGGGATTGTTGGAAATTATCAAAATAAATGGGTTTTTATTTGGGATTTTATCAAAATATTACTTGTGCCTTTTAGAAAGTTTTTTTTTGTTGTGTTTTAGTTTTGTCCCACATTGGCTAGTGAGGAAAAGGTTGAGTGGTTTATATATGGGAACATTTCTATAATGTTCACATAGTGTTAAGTGGCATGACACCTATGGTGCTACGTGCATTACCGGCGTAGCCGATGATGGAACAGACTCATACGCACCGCTTTTGGAGTGCGTGAAGTAACAATGGGCTATGTGGCTGCAATGTGGTGCTTTGATGGCACACTTTACACTTAGCACACATCGGCGTGAGGCCCATTCTTATTGCCATTTGGTGGTAAGGTGTCGCTAACGTGGTGTACGGGACGTAATAGGTTGATATCAATACCAGTGAAACTAGGTATCAATACCTTTGGGTTATATCGCGAACATAATGTTTCTATATCAATACCCCGGTTTAGGGTATCAATACCAGCAGGCTACTCCCTCTGTCCCAATTTCTTGAGCCTTGTTTCCTTTTGGAACTTCTCAAAAAATTGTCTATATTTCATAATTTATAATGCTTGCCCGACCAGGTAATTGTAAATTATACTAAAAATGTGTCCCAAGCGTAGGACTTCTAACCGGTGTAGCACATTAAATTCGGAAGTACCGGAGTCGAACCACAGAGACGGTCTAACGGTGTTGACTCAACAGTGTTGGTTCTAGTTTTAAACTGGCTCTCAGGTAGCCACCCCTTGTTCAAAATTGGTAAATTGTCTAACTAAAATTATTGGCCAGATACTACGAATTAAGAAAGAGGAGCAACCGTGGGAACCCGGCACTTCATGACCAATCTGACCAATGTTCACTCGAACCACAATAATTCGATTTATTGATTTTAGAGTAAGAAAATGCTTCCTAACGAATGCGCACCCCCTGTCACCAGTTCTCGTGCGCATACGAAATCCTGCGATGCTCGGGTTTAATTCGTTAGAAAAGTTCCGTTTCCTAAAATTGCCGAAAATTGAATTAATTCGGTCCCGAGGTGAAACATTGATCAGATTAGCCACGGGACACCATCGTCCCGTGGTTGCACACTATACAACTACTCACTCATTATGTTTAAACATGCAACGATTAAGTTAAAAACCCTAGATTTAAGCATGATTGTACTAAAAGAAAGCAGAAATTGAAATCGATACCTTAAAATTGGAAGAATTATATTACTTGGTTAAGAACGCCGGAGCATCAATATAAAGCTGGAAATCCGAAAACAAACTTCTACTTGAACGTGAGAATTAAGAACAGCAGCTGCAGCTGAAAAATAATGAAAACTAGATCTAAAATCATCAAAGTTCGAACCCTAATTCGACCCTAAAATCAGGTATTTATACCAAGAACCTAATTACCGAAAATAATACAAGCTGAACCACACGGCAACACAAAACGATGCCGCTTAGAGCCACTAAGGACCTCAGTAGCGCTACACCTCTTTTGGTGTAGCGCTCCCGAACCAATTATAATCGTTGACTTGTTGACTTCTCCCCGTGGACCGTTGACTTGCTAGACTACTCGGTAGCGCTACACCTCTTTTAGTGTAGCGCTCTAGAACATTCTGTTCATTTTGGAGCCCCTTTTGTGCCATCTTGAGCGCTCCTTCACTTTAGGGTAGCGCTCCCGAACATCTTTTCGCTAAATCGTGCTCCAACACTTAGTCTCCAAAGCGCTCCAATTCTCATCCCACGTACACGACCATCCCGACACTTTCCGTTAGCGCCAAGTCACCTTAATTACCTGCAAATTAAGCACAGACACACAATCCAACCACGTACACATATTAAATGAAAAATGAGGATTAAATCTATGATAATTAGGCCAATTCTACACTACTCAGGCGCTCAAATGCAACCATTTCACGCGCCAATCATATAATATTTTTTACGATTTCGAAATCTTTGTTTTAAAAAATTAATTGAGATATATCAAATAAGATCCCTATTGACTATAAAAAACATTATAGATTGAAAAAAAATAGATGATTTTTTGAGACGTCTAAAAAAGAAAATAGGCACAACAAATTGGGACGGAGGGAGTATCTCGTGAATAGAATGTTTCTGTATCAATACCCCTGTTTGGGGTATCAATACCAGATGGTCTGGAGAGTTGTGACCCAAACTCATGTCCATTCACTAAGGGGCGCATCCTAAAGTGAAAATGTACATTTGGCTCTATATATAACACCCAAATGACATTCATTTGACACTAAATTCTAGCTTTGTTACTCTGCCAAAATATCTACGGATCGCTTTCTAGTTTTGTTGTACTGTTTGCTGTACCGTTACTCTGTAGAAACGGTGCCAATAATTCTTTGGTTCATTTGATCACAAATTTGACTTGGTATTCTGTCTGTCCTTTGTTTGTGCGGACGCAGGCAGAAGATCATTGAATTGATCGGGCTTCGTTGTATCCTCGAACAGATTCGCTATCAACCCGGTGCACACTAAATGGTGGGGGCGAATACTGTTTTCGGAAAGCGACATAGTAACGTGCCTCGAAGCAAATTCCGTCATCAAGAAGTTCAGTTTCCCGAAGACTCTCAGATTTTTGCACCAACATTTATTACCGCAGAAAGACTTTTAATTGTTTAAGGCATAAAGACTTTTGGTTTTTACAGTTTATTACCGATTTACCGCATTTCAGTTGTTTGTTTCTTTGAAGTTTGGCATTCAGTACGTGTGTTAACTTTGATTTGCACATTAGACTACAGAAATCTGTCATACATTAGGATTTAATCGAACCCAGTGGTAGTATCTGTTTCTACTTGGCATTTGTTTTCGTTTTTAATGCTTACAGGTTTTGCTATTTGAATTCTATATCTCGGTTTTAACATTTAGTAGGCGTTTTCAAATGAAAAAAAAAAAAAGAGCCTTGTAAAATATTTTTCACAACAGATTATTTTTTGCTAGAGGCATAATCTGTTTTTTGTGTTCTCGGATTTCATTTATTAATCAGTGTTATATTTTGTCTTTATTCGGTTGGTTTAAATTTGTTATTTTTTTCATGTCAATCTTTTGTTTGTAAAATAGAAATGACTACTGAAATTGTGAACGAGACTGGGAAAGACTTTGAGTCTAACCCTCCCCCTATTGAATCATGTTGAGAGGCCGGAAAAGTTCATTGGAACTGAGGTCAAAAGATGGCAACAAAAAATGCTACTTTATCTAACGATTCGAAATCTAGCCAAGTATATATCTGAATGAAAATGCTCCTATTGTTACGAAGAATGAAGCAAACACTCAAATTCGTGTTGTTTATGATGCTTGGATGCACTCAGATTTTCTATGCTAGAACTACATCTTCAATCGAATGGACAACACGTTATATAACGTGTATAGTTCAGTCAAGACTGCCAAAGAACTTTGGTTTTCTTTGGCGAGGAAGAATAGAACTGAAGATGCCAAATCGAAGAAATTCACTGTCGGTAAATTTTTGGACTATTAGATGTGTTGATTCAAGGACTGTGACGAGTCAAGTTCAAGAACTTCGGGTTACTTTGTATGAAATTCATGCAGAGTGGATGGTTTTGAGTGAAACATTCCAAGTGGCTGTTGTCATTTGGAAACTACCACCACTTTGGAAGGATGTCAAGAACTATCTCAAGCACAAATGCAAGGACATGAAGATGGAGGATTTGGTTGTGCGTTTGAGGATTGAGGAAGCTAATCGGAATTCTCACTAGAAGTTGGTGAGTCCGTATGCGGCTAAGGCTAATATGGTTGAATAAAGAAATAAGGCAAGCAACAACAACCCCAACAAGAAAAGAAAAAAACTAGTCAAAGATTTGTATCTAGGCCTCAAAGTTGGAATAGCCAAGAAGCCTAGGTTTGATGGGAAATCCTTTGTGCGTGACGAACAAGGATGTCGGGTTGCTGATTGTTGAAGCAAGCAAGGAAATCCAAACAAGAAACTAGCGCAGGCCAATATGAGTGAAAAGGAGAATCTCTCTGATAGTATTTCAGAATTGAATCTCTGCCTGATAAGGTTGTATTGTCCAAAAAGGGTTGTATGTAGGTAGGGGCTACATGTGTAGTGGGTTTTTCAAGATGAATGTACTCACTAAGGTTCCGGCATCTCCTAGGTCAGTTACTAGGGTTCTCTTCATTTGAACAATGCAAACATAGACTTTTATTTAATAAGCCCAATCTTTCAATTGTAAGAACCCGTATGAAAAATCACTTTTTGGAGAAGTTTCGATTTGGCCAAAAAAAAATGCCGGTAATTGTTCCTTGGATTTTTCTAATCACAACGGTATAATCGGAAGTTATTTTTAAGTAAGGCAAAGTCATCTTTCGCCTATTTTATTCGGAGAAAAATCTGTCGTTTTTCAGTTTTGTACTAAAAGTGGGGGATGAGATTTTGATGTGATTAGAATTTTTAAATTATACAAATGCCATTGTTTCCAAATGGGGGGTACTTCCTTATTTTCATAAATAAATTAAAGTAAAGATAATCTTTACTTAAGTTTGGTTTATGAAAATAAGTATTGTGGTCACATACTATATACACAAGTGACATTTGGGTGTGAGGGGTAATTAGGGGGTTATAATAAGTAGTGTGGGGCAAATTTGAAAAAAAAAAACATAATATCTCACTCTCCCTCTCTCCTCCACCGATCGGCTCACCCTCCCTCTCTCTTCTCCTCCATTTTTACTCACTTCAAGCTCAAAACTCTCCCTCCCCACTCAATCTCTTCAAGAACCAAGGCCATATTCATGTTCTACGCACTGTGGGGAGCTTGGGTCACCTTGGATTCACACCGGGAGCGCATAATTCGGGATTTGGGGCTAGGGTTTCATTCATCTCTATTTTTCAAGCAAATCCTTGAGGTAGGGGAACAATGTCTACTCTCTCTAGTTATATGTATATGATTTGTTGCACATACTTGATTTTTGGCCTCAATCTCCTTGAATTTCATGTTTTTCCCAATTTGTGTGGGTTTTTCCACTTTGATTTCTTGATCTATGAATTTGCTTGTTGATTGGTAAAATTGGGAGTGAAATTGACATCCCTCCATGTTTAATTGTTGCCTAGCATTTCCAATTTGAGCCTAAACTATCTCTATTGTGATTGGGTTGAAATTCCACACCCTAAGGGTGAAAATCTGCTCAGACTACTGTTCATAGCTACTGCCCCTATAATTTCCAGCCACTGCCCCTGTTTTTGGGGTGATTTTCGGTCACCCTTTGATGTGCATTTGGTCCCCGATCGCTTATTCCTTCATAAAATTGACATTTGGCATTACTTGCAACCATGTTTTGACTCGAGGACTTTGATTTTATAAACAAATATGTCATTTTGCATCACATGAAAGTTTGATGGTTTTTAGAAAGCGTGGGTGTGTGTGTGCGTCACCCTTTTTATCAAAAGATGTGAAATAATGAAATGAAATTTGAAAAACGGACTTGTTATGAAATGTTTGGGATAATGAGATATTTTTAAACCGATACCATCATTTGGTAAATTTTTTTTTGATAAAGGCACGTGAGGCCTATGGAACCCAACAGAGGCACGCGGGGCCTACGGAACCTGGCAGAGGCACGCGGGGCCTATGGAACCCGACAGAGGGGTTAAATCCCTAGTACTAAATGAACATGATGATTTTTCTTCAATGAAAGAAATGAGAATTGAAGTTTTGGACTATCCTTAAAGTTTTGTCGAAACTCGTTTTGTAAACTTGATTTTGACTTGTGTGATGAACTTGGGTGGTTGGGTGAAATGAAATGGATATTTGGATTATATTTTGGACACTTAGAAAGGAATTTTGAAACATGAGTTGTGGGTGGATACTTGGAAATCACTTGGATATGTTGAAACTTTCTAAATTCTTCCTTTCTTCCTCCATGACTTGGATACTTGGACTCGCATATGAATAACTGTTTGACATATTTTACTCTCATGTGCATGCATCATATTCATATACCTAGCGTTAGTAGAATAGTTCTCCTACGAGCAAGTGTGATCATCCTATCATTTTCAGGTACCCAGCTTTGATCGTGCATGGTTTGGAATGCATGACTTGGATGATGAGCATACATGGCATGAAGTTATTTACTTCATCTTCTACGCATTTAAACATTCTTTTGGGGAGATGTTAATGTAACTCTAATTTCCTTTACCATCTTTTGACTTTGGATTTGTAAAAAAAAAACTTATGAGATATGATTTCGACTTCACCTTGGGGGCAAGGGTGCCCAAATATTTGAATCACAAGATGTTATTTAATTTCACCTTTGGGGCAAGGGTGCCCAAACTTTATTATTTGATTACACCTTTGGGGCAAGGGTGCCCGAACATTTGATAGCCGTTGGGCTAATGATGTATTCTATTTATAGAAATCTTTATCTTTTAACTTGGTTATTGTTTGAGATTCTTTTATTTATGTTTTAAAAAAATAATTAAATAAATAAATGAGGGCGTGACATCAATCCAATTCCAAAGGATGATAAAAGTCACAAAAGGGCGCAAAGTGCAATAAATTAGAAAACTGAAGAATAAATGCGGAAGATGTGTTAATCTTATTAACACCTGGAGAGACTGGAGCCTAAATTGGTACATTCATTTTGAACAACCCAATACACATAACCCCTATCTACATACATCCCATTTTTGGATAGTAGAACTCTATCAAGCAGAGAGGTTCACTTTTGAAACACTGTCTGAGAGATACTCCATTTCACCCAAATTGGCTTGTGCTGGTTTCTTGTGTTGATATACTTGCCTGCTCAACAATCCGTTGCCCGATGTCCTTGCTTGTCGCACCCAAAGCATTTCCCATCAAACCTGGGTTTCTTGGCTATACCAACTTTGGGTCTAGATACAAATCTTTGCCTGGTTTTTTCTTCTTCTTGTTGTGGTTTGCTGCTACTTGCCTTATTTTCTTGTTCTACCATATTAGCCTTTGCCTCATACGATCACCAACTTCTTGTCAAAGTTTCGATTATCTTCCTCAATCTTCAAATCCTCCATATTCACGTCTTTGCGTTTATGCTTGAGATAGTTTCTGAAATCCTTCCAAAGTGGTAGTTGTTTCCAAATGATAGCAGCCACTTGAAATGTTTCACTCAAAATCATCCCCTCTGCATGAATCTCATACAGAATGACCTGAAACTTTTGGACTTGATGTTCCACATTTCCACTTCAACAGTCTACATGGTCCGAGAAAAGAGGAGTGCCTTGGAGTTGAGGTCACCCGTGGTATTGTGACGCAGCGGAATTCACAAAAGAATAGTTAGCGTAACTATTCCAAACGATGATAGGTCTCAAATCCTCAAGAGTTCTTGAATCCACAAGAAGACTCAAGATTTAACTCAAAAATTATTATAGAATAAAAGGTACCGAATAATAGAGGTTACACACCTTTTATGGGACAAACTAGCAAAAACTTACTAAAAAATAAAATATTTCAAAAATTGAGGAAACTCCCAAAATCGAAAACTAGAAAGAAAAATAAGAAATTCTCATTTGGAAACAACGTAAACAGAATTACACACTAAGAGTAATTTGTAATCTAATTATTACCTAAATAGCAAACATACTAAATTGAAGGCCTAAATGAATGAATTTGGCTGAAGTCCACCATCAGTCATGACTTTAGGGTCGTGAGTATTGACCGCGGCACGAATCTGCTTCAGTCCACCAAGTTTGGGCCTATTCCGGCCTCGTCAATAAATTGTCAAAATTGACAATTTTCAATTAAGAGTTGTTTGGAACTCCTAAGCTTCGACCTGTCCAACTGATCATAGAAGGGGTTCTTCCAGGTCAGCCCTCTTTTGAGAGGGTGTTTCCATCTAGACCCCGCATCATACTGTTTCATTTAAGCCCTTTTTCACACGCGAGTAAGGTGTACCGTAGCTTTTTAACGCGAGCATCAAGTGCACCAATAAACACTCTTTCTCTCTGGACTCTATCAAAGTCTACTTTTTTCTTTGACACACAAGGTCTACCAAATAAGACTGGTGGCGCCAGTCAAGTGTCTGAATCAATAAACACCTCTCTCTCTCTCTCTCTCTCTAACTTTTATTTTAGATTTCAAAATAAAATAACTTTTTTTATACACATCCATTTTTTCTAAAAATTATATATTTAAAACTTATTCGACGAGATCTTTAAAACAAAATCCACATTGAATATGAAAATGTGTACACAATAAAAAAAATTTATTTACACCCTTTATCTCACAATTCACACCCTTCATAATGGAGAATTCACAGGATTAATTTACACAAATACACAATTCACACCCCAAAAATAAAAGAATTTGCATCCCTCAAAATACACAATTCACACTCTAAAATGAAATAATTCACACCCTCGAATATAAAATTCACACATTCTAAAATGAAAAAATTCACACCTGTCAAATGCAGATTTCACACCCTACAAAAGAAAAAAATTCACTACATTTCTGAACAATTCACACCCTCTAAAAATGAACACACACACCAAATGTAGATTTTACACATCATTTACACAAACTCAATTCCTGAAATGAAAAAATTCACACCCCTCAAATGCAGATTTCACACCCTCCAAAATGAAATAATTAACATCCTCCAAAAGGAGGAATCTACATCCCCATTTTTTTTTAAAAAAACATAATTTCATATTCAATATAGATCTTGTTTGGCAGATGTCGTCGAGTACATTCTAAAAAAATAAATATGTAAAATAAGAGTTATAAACATTTAAAGTTTAAAAAAAATAAAGGGGGGAAGAGAGAGAGAGAGAGAGAGAGAGTCAGAAAAGTTGAAAAGCTGGAGAGAGAGAGAGAGAGAGAGTGGGTGGTTGCGCGTGAGTTTTTTTGGGAATCGCAACAAATTAGGTGATTGCGCATGGGTTTTTGGGAATTGGAACACATTAAAGTGTTTGGATGGGACAAAAAAGTAAAAATTGGACCGGCTTGAAATTTCTTGATCATAGAATTATATCGCTACTTGTTCTACATCATATTGGGCACCAATCGAAAACTGGGTTAGTAGCGTTGCTCTAACCCAGTTGGAAAAGGGGCCCCAGCGGGAGTGGGCTCTCGGCAATGGATCTCTCGGTCTAGTTTTTCCCCCCAACGGGATTGAGGTAATTCCGGGCATCCTGGGTTTGAATAATTCTTGGTAAATCAGAATCTCAACCATTTAGATAATCTCATTAGTTTTTGAATTTTCGGTTCACTTTCTCCACACGTCTCGTTTCCCCAAGTGCCACAAGTTCGAATTATTTTTACCCTCTTACACCTATCTATTTTATCAAAAAATTTCTTTAAATCAATTTATTGTGTCAAATTATATTAGTTAATTAAATTGATGGTTGTTGGTATTAATATTAGTAACTCCCAAATATTATATTGTGTATTAAGAGCATATTATGTGGAATGGTTAATTGCATAGGAGATTTGTTATTCTATATAAAGGTGGCTAGTCCACAAGATGAAAGAAGATGATTCTTGATAAAAATATCTTATCAAACCTATGAGCTATATGTAATACATATATATCGAGATTTGTTGAGATATAGATCGATTTATTGTTTTGAGTATACGGGCGATTCTAGATTCATGTGGAAAGTTTTAGTTGCACACAAACCTTTGGTGGATGATCGTTGTATCTTGGGAGTAGAATGTCACACAACTTGGTGCAAGCGGGGACATATCTTCTCTTAGGAGAGTGCTATAGGCGTGCCTCGATCAATATAAGTTCTCATAATCTCTCTTATTTTATATTTGTAGTATCGTCATATTATGCATTTGTTGTGTCGTTATCTCCAATAATATAAGTTTACAGAAATTCTAACAATTATTTCTAACAATCTAAGAGAAGATATGACCTTGGAATTTCTGTAAAAAATTCATGGAGAATAGCCCTTGCAAATAACCTTAGAATATTTGGCATCAATGTCTTTGAATTATAGTATTTTGTATTACACATAAAGGGATCACCTAATATTAAAGACGAGTTTTCACTAAGCCTTGATTTTATTTTGCATGTGTGAGCTACTATTTAATTTGCACGTGTGTTATTTGCAAGGGCGAACTGTGCTTTGTGATGTTTGGAGTACATTCAATTATTTCCGGCCGGTATGGTAATTTCAATTCCCATATTTGAGCTACAGTCTTAATTTGTTGGATTTCTTCCATAAAACAGTTTTGCTTGGAAAAATATAAACGTTTGATTGTAATAAGAAAGAACAGGTCCGGTTCTTTTTGAAGAAATTAAAATCATTGACATGCGTTGTGTGCTTGTATTGATGTGTTCACTAAGGTGAATTGTTACATGTATATTGCCCCGTAATACATGCGGTTCATTTCTAAGTAACAAAAGAAAAAGTCATTGACAGTCTGTGTATGTTCTTATCGCCCAAAAAAAAAAAAGAAGGTTGTTTGCTGTTTGTAACGAAGCAATCAGTTATAGGAGAAGTCAAATTTAAAGCCAATAGTTTGTAAAGACAGGCCCTACAGTTTTTATATGTCAAACAATTTCTCCTATGTGAATAAATAACAATTTTGGCAATAGAATCAGTTACTTTTATTATGTAGGTAACCAGAGAAGAAAAAGTCTTGTTTGATGTTTAATCACAAAATTCCTGTAAAGTTTATGAATAAGTCTTCAATCTCTTTTGTTTACAATTTGACAAACTGAAACTCCTATAACTCCCCTTGGTTAATCAAAATTCCTATAACTCCCCTTTGTCTTCAATCACTTTACACTTGCCGGTTACAAATTGTGTAAAGCCTTTAAGTTTAACACTCCAATATAAATGCATACATAATATAACTTCTTTGTGGCTATAAGTGTAGAGAGTAAAAAATTATTAATTTGACAATATTTCCTGATTAGTCTTAAATGTGTTGAAGAGAAAACATTTGTGAACAAGTTCAACAGATACGGGTTTTGGCCTTTTCAGTATTTTTTTTTTCCTAAAAGGAAAATAAGGGAGAACATTTACATGTTTGGAAAAAAAAGTTTGTTGTATTTTTCTTTTGCACGTTATCTATGAGGAAAAACACTTTTGTAACAAGGGAGTTATCTATTGTCATCCTCTAACTGTTGTTGAATTCCATACTCTATTGTTCTCATAGATATATGGAAATTTATTTTTACCTCTAAAATGTCGGCAAACTATTTATAATGGCACAACACAGTGACTCGAGGAAATGTCTTAAATTAATGTGGGGGTTTGAAAGGAACTAAGGCTTCGATAATTTTTAACGGTATATATGAGTTATTTGAAAAGGCTCCTAGTAATGAAAAGACTACTGGTCTGGTCATCGGGAAAAAACCTCGAGAAGGAAACAAAAGAAGTGGTATGAGTCGTATGACTACTAACCACATGAGGAAAACACATGACGGTTAGTAGATGCTTAGACTACTAGTCATGTGCATGTGAAGGAAAGAGATATAAGAACTCTGAAAGTGTGCATTTCTATTTATGAGATGGAAAAAAAGTGGTTCCGTGTGGGGGTCAAGATCACTGGCCAACATAAGGCAAGAAAATGTAATATAAGACTCTAAATGAAAGTGGGAAGTGCGATGTTAGTAAACAAAGACAGTGGTTCCTAGTAGATTATTGAGACCACGGCCACTATGTAGCTTCTAGTAGAGGGCTACTGGTCCCTAAAATTAGTGATTCCTAGTAGAAGGCTACTTGCTACTGAGGACGGAAATTGTCAAAATCCTTGTAGACCAAGTTTATTTGATGGGTCTAAAGTATGTGTTGCTTCGATTCAAAAGAAAGGACCAAACTCATGAGTCCTATATAAAATAAAAAATTGTTGCCTTGATTGATTTTGCAACTTGTGGATTGATGTTTGCCTCGGTTTATATAGAGTAATGTACATGTACTAGATCCAAAGCATATGGTGAGAGAGCTGTATGGATTGTTTATTTACCTCAAATTGATGACGCTTTCGGAGAAAGAATTGGATCATTATTTAGATCCGAAATAACTAGTTGCTTTGGTTAGAAATAAAAGGGCCATGTTTGATTAATGGGTTCTAAACATCAAATTTTTTATGGTTCCCGTGGAAAAAAGGCATGCTACAAAGGGAAACTAAAATGTTATATGCATAAGAATGGTTAGCGCACATGCTAATCATAATCATCAAGGGAAATGGGACTGAAGCCTATAAAGTAGTCACCGTAGTGGACACTCAACCTTTTTGACTGGAGATCCCATGAAGAAGGTTCAATGGGTAACAACGAAGCTGTAGGTTTGCTCAAAGAGCACTAATTTAATTGAGGGATAGTCCCTGGTCTCATTTCTATGATGATAGTGCTCATAGGTTTAACAGGTTATGGAAAACATAATCTAAGTCATTGTGACGAGTTAGGAAGGGCAAAAAGCTCTGAATGAGTCCAATAATTCTAAGTAACTGGAAAGACCTATCTATTTTATCAAAAAATATCTATAAATCAATTTATTGTGTCAAATTATATTAACTAATTAAATTGGTGGTTATTGGTATTAATATTAGTAACTCTGAAATATTATGTTGTGTATTAAGAGCATATTATATGCAATGGTTAATTGCATAGGAGATTTGTTATTTTATATAAAGGTGGCTAGTCCACAAGATGAAAGAAGACGATTCTTGACAAAAATATCTTATCAAACCTATGAGCTATATGTAATACATATATATTGAGATTTGTTAAGATATAGATTTATTGTTTTGGGCATATGGGCGATTCTAGATTTGTGTGGAAAGCTTTAGTGCAACACAAACCTTCTGTGGATAATCGTTGTATCTTGGGAGTGGAATGTCACACAACTCAATGCAAGCAGAGATATATCTTCTCTTAGGGGAGCGCTATATGCATGCCTTGATCAATAGAAGTTCTCATAATCTCTCTTATTTCATATTTGTTATATCGTCATATTATTTATTTGTTGTGTCATTATCTCTAATAATATAAGTTTACAGAAATTCTAACAATTATTTCGAGGTGTCATGTTACTTGATCTGTCTCTCATAAAATAAACCGAAAGGGAAAAACATTTTGAAGTGGAATGGTCTTTTTTAGTTGTAGAATGATGTTTGTGGTCATGTCGTTTTTTTTTTCTTTTTGAAGCGTAAGTTCTTCATTGAAAAGAAATATATAACTTAGCGAGTTCAACTAATACAATTGAAAAGGACATAATGCATTCAAGAAAGACAAATTACAAATCAAATGATGGATACATCCAACGATAAATTGATTCGGTGGTTAATTGTCAACAATCCACATGTAAAATGTTGATTGGCATGTCGCGTTAATGTTAGGATTCCAACAACACACCACATGCAACAGAAGCATTAATACAAGAGAAAAACACGACACAATTTACGTGGTTCGGCCAAATCAGACCTACATCCACGGGGAGGGGGGTTTCACTATAATCCGGAGAAAATCCGAGTCTTTTGTGTTACACACTCACTCTCTATCTCATAAAAGATGAAACCTCACAGTTCTCTCGTGTATCTCTCTCTCCGGGAGAGCCACAACCGGTTCCCCTCTCACACTCTCTGCCTCTCTCTCTACATTGTCGCCTCCTCCAATTAGCTAACTCTGGCAAGTGTCTATGTCACTAACCAGTCGAGCATCCATGCACTACCAAACAGAGTACACAAATCCCGAATGTGGCTCTCCCGGATGTATGCGCTCATCAACAGAAGCGCCCTCCTATGCGCTCACCAACAGAAGAGCCCGCCTATGCGCTCACCAACAGAAGCGCCTAAACCCCCTTAACTAGGGTGCCCGCACCCCCTCATCGAGTGCCCACAGCTTCGTCGCCGCGCTCTGCCACTCCAGCATCCTGTCCTGTCAAGAGAATGTTGCAACCCTTTACCCACACCAGAGGCTCACTCCAAATGATCACACACATAATCTGCGATGAGGCCGACTCCTTCTCTAACACTGCATCCCCCACCGAGCACCTTCGCACCCCTAAAATTGGGATGCACCTCTCGTGAATATGTGAACAAATCCTGCTAGATGCCCATGGCTCAAACTGATCTACCGCTCTGACAGGCGCCTGTGTTATTCCCAAACAAGCATCTCTGCACCCGAACCGGGCACACCACTCGAATGAATGTATCCCTAAAAGCTAGATCTTCCGCGGCCTACACCCCCTAACCGGAGTGCCCACATCCGGGCATCTAAAACCTAAATGCTCATGCCCAATCCCAGGACATTATCCGTGACTCCATCTTTCCACACCAACATGAGCTCATAACTGAAAAGATAATCCGCCACAAAAAACCACAGAAGAAAGAGAATACCATGATGCATCATGTGATCTTCATCTCAATCCGTCTATCCGGAGCTCACGTGAACAACCCATAGCAACCAATTGCCTTATCCTTGCTAGCTAGCATCCTGCACACTCTTGATTCGACTACCAGCACATCCAGTACCATCCCGGTCATGACTCCTTAGTACACTCTTGCACCTATCCTATGTGCAACCCCCAACTGTCACCTCTCCTGCTCCTGTCACAAAATATGTATACTGCCTAACCATACTTGACATCAGCTCCAACTGTCACTGCACTCTCATTAGCCTGTATGGTGGCCCATCATCTAATCCAATGCAGCTCGAATCATAACTGCAAATCTTGATGATAGGTCTTCAAACCTGATTGAACCAGACTGCCTTCGATCACTATTGACCAACTCCGATCTGTCACTCCAGTAAGTGCCTGTGTCATTACCAAACAAGTGTATCTGCACCCATCAACAAAGATGCAACACCTGAGAAAATGTATCCCTGCTCACTAGCTTCTTCGACTGATCACCACGGCTTCATCACCGCGAATCTGCAATCATCCGATTGCCCCGTTCAACCTCCAATCTCTGCAAAGTCTGTCCAATACTCCTGGTGTGTAGCTATCCAATTCTGCTCGCCTCTCTTGTCGCCAATCCGTCACATATCTGCCACTCTTGCCATTATCCTAATCTTCTTGCCACTCTCCGTCAACTCTCCCGGGTCTCATCCTGCCCCTTGGTCCATCCATGTTCCATCCCCGGCTTTCCTAGCACCCCTAGGACTCCCATCGGATCTCCCATGGTCTACCTCCAACTCAACATCCTATCTGACTGACCTGACCATGTCTGATCCTCCTCAATCTCTCTAGATGTGTTTAGGACGGCAAAATCCAACTCAAATCACTCAAATCCAAGCCCATCAGTGAATCCGAAACAATTCAATTAGCTAAGAACAGCCTCCTCACAACCCAAAACGCCTCCGAACATCTAAATCCGGCTCAATCCAGCAACAAAACCTGCTTTCGAGCCTATTCACAAAAAACAGAGCACGTGGTTGAATCTGGAACGAAAAACCAAGTTGGGAACCAGTCTAAACCGGCCATGAACTGGTCAAAATCCCACTGAACCAGTCAAAACACTCAATTTGGTCTGCTCTGAACCATTATCCGGTCTGATCCTGGTCTGATAATAATCTGAGCCATCGGACTGAACTGGTTTGACCCCTTTGACCTCACCCCTTGACCTTATGATCCCTTTGACCTGGACCCTTAACCTCTTTGACCCTTTTTGCTGACGTGGCCCCCGACCATCCGACGTGGCACCTCCATGGCATCCGAGTCAACGCCGCATGGTGTTGACTGTGCTTCTTCTTCCTTGACTCGCGGATGCGCATTACCTCCACGCGGGATCTGATGCGCCATCATACTGGTGGTGCATGCAGGCGTGTTCGGTGATTCCTGGCGACCAGGCTTGTACTCCCGTGATCTTCCCTTCACAACAAACAAAACCATGTCATCAAATCTTATACCCGATCACGTTTTCTTATAACCCCATCAAGTCCGCCACACGCTTCCGCCTGCATCTGTTCAGACCATTCGTGGGACCCTCTCCGGTGACAAAAACTGACTCTGAGCACTTTGTTGGACTCGTCTTTGAGAGTTGCACCTTTACCTCTGATCAAAAACAAGTTTCATCACCTATTTTGTCTGGCCAAAGATTCAAACAGTGCTCCAATGGCCTCCGAGTGATTTGTCGACTGCTCTGCGCTCTCCGATGCTTCAACCCATGCTCTAATACCAGTTGTTAGGATTCCAACAACGCACCACACACAACAGAAACAGTAATACAAGAGAAAAATACGACACAAAATTTACGTGGTTCGGCCAAATCAGACCTACATCCACGGGGAGGGGGGTTTTACTATAATCCGGAAAAAATCCTCTCTCTCTACATTGTGCTACCACACTCAATACACAAGGCAACAACGAGTATTTACAGAGTATACATAAAAAACCCTAGCCACTCCCTCTGGGCCTAAGCCCAAGTGGCCCACACAGGGTGGAATCCCAACAGTTAAGAGCTCCAAAGTTTAACCTTATTAAGCATCTCCCATCCATATCATATACCTTCAGTTTTTCCTTTATTTCTCCGGTTAGGGGAAATTTGAACTCCAACCCACCCTCTATATTTTTCTTTGTTTGGAAGGATTGAAATCCACACTCCAAATATGGAGTACCGAGAAAATTATGGTCTATCACCTCTACTTTCCTACTCAAAATTTCTAAATCCTTTTTTTTTTGTCCTCTTGATTCTAAATTAAATTAGTAATATGTCCCGTGTATTTTATTATAGAATATTGGCAAAATATATACCTTTAACTTCTGATATGCATGTCTACTAGTTTTAAACTTGGTGTCATCGAAAAGATAAAGATGATATCTTTAGAATGAGATTAATAGTGAACACGTTTATTTATTTTCTTTCAGGGCAATACATTTATTAAAATAATAGTACTAACATTTAAAGTGAAATGGACTTATAAAATTTCAGAAAAAAAAAATGACAAGGACACTACTCTGAGGAAGTTTGGAGGTTAATTTTGCGGGGAAAGTTTTAGAGATGGAAGTAGAGATGTTTGGGTTGGAGTTGATGTAAACAGAAAATTCCTTTAGATTCATTTTTTAGATGCTAAATTTTTTTTGGTTCCTTTAAAATTGAGGAGCGAAGATGTATGAGTTGGAGATGCTCTTACAAAATAGTCAAGTGAGGAATGTTCATGCCACAAAGTGGTTGTGGCCTTTTTTGAGCATGATTGAGTTTTCGTCTATGCCCTAGTTGGTGGGAAACATCAATAATTAATCCTCCCACTTCCTTTTTCCATCTTCATTTGTGATCAGCAGTGGAACTACTGTCACCCAATAACCTCTCTATGAAAATCCTCTTTATAAAAAGCGAATTGATTATTGGCAATCTTGTACTTCTTTTATATTTGTTACTCATGTGAAATTACTCCAATAGTCTTTAATGTGCAAAAAATTAAATTAATAAATGAGGAACATGATAAATTCAAGACAAGATACGGTAAAATTATTCAATACATGAGAATCCTAGCAATGGGAATCTAACCAAAGGTTGAATGAAAAAAAGAAAAGAAACACAAACAACCCAAACATTAGCCACTCGACAACCACAACCTCACCGGCCGCTGTCAACATGAATGGACCACTTACCACCGCTGCAACCCACCACCCTTAATGAAGAGATTACGCTATGCCACTACCACAATTCCAGATAATATGATTGTTGCCGAAACAAATCATAAAAAAGTGGGTGTAAGTTTATCTACGTCCGTAGAACTTAGAACTAGTAACAGGGTTGAAGATGAATGTGCAAACAGAGCTCCATCTCTTGGAATATCCCATACATGGACTACCAATCTGCCCTCATGGGATTTATTTCTCTCTGATATATAGGTTTTTGCCTATCAGATGGATAAAATCCTTCTTTATATTGTCATCATATAAAGAAACGGAGTTTCAAAATTACAACCTTTTTAAGAAACAACTACCTTCAGTAAGATCATTGACATGCAAAGATTTTATCTCCAAAAAGCATATCACAGTGAACTGAAACATAAACTTGGTTCCTTTTTAGAGCAAAATTCCAATGAGACCTCATGAGATTTGCATTATGTACAAATTTTCCCTTCAGATATTAAAATGACTTTTCCCTTCTATGAGGTTTGCATTATCGTTTTAATTACCTCCTTGGACTAATTGACCATTAAATGGCCAATAACAAAGTAAAAGGGCGAATAAAAAGTTAATTTTAAAAGTCCAAACTCTGCAAGAACTAAAAATAATAATAGATAAAGTCCTCATGTTCTTTGCTAGTTTCACTTTCGTTTCTTTCCTATAGGCCGTGTTTGATAACCCAGATTCAAACATTCAGTACTTAAAAATTGAATGAATTAAGTAATAAATAATTAAGTAGGTTTGATAACCACATTTTACATTACTTGAAAAATTAAGTGGCTCTTAAAATGTAAGCTAAAATGTTGATAAAAATTAAGTAGTTTTGAGCTACTTAGTTTTTACTGAATTTACAACTAACACAACCACTCTTCCAGCGCATCCACTCCACCACCACCACTACCACTTTGTCACTTCCACCACAACTACCACCACCACCATGACCACCACTCCGTCACTCCGACCACAATTGCCGCCACTGTACCACCACACTTCGCCACTTCCACCACAACTACCACCACCGCCACCACTCACACCCCCATAACCACCACCCCACCACCACCACTCACACTATTATTCTGCCACCTTACCACCACCACCACCACCACTACACCACCACTTCCACTCACACCATTACTCTGCCACTCCCACCACCATTGCTGCCACTACAACACAGTGGCAACTCCAGAAGTTCAGAAGCATGGGGTCATTCATAAATGTCAAATACTTTTACCAATTATAAATCAAAGAAAAGCATCACAACAATGGCAAATAAAAATCTTATTCCAACAAAAATTAGGTTTAAAGCTCAACCTAATGGACTTGAGGTTGCTACTGTGCATCCCCCTACACAGTAGCATGTTGTGCACCCCATGGCGCAGCCGCACCAAATTATTTTCGACAATCGAAGATGTTCATTGTGTAGAGCTCGTCGAGAACTATAGGTGTACCGAACATCAACTTGATTGGATATTGTTAAGTGCCTCATCGAAACACAAATAACTTGAAAAAACATAGGTTCAACGGTTTTGTTCCAATGTTTGTGTTTGTTTGTGTTCCATTTGTTTAAGGTATTTGTGTTCCGATGAGGCAATTAACGATATCCGATCAAGTTGATTTTTGTGCCTCATCGGAACACAAATAACTTGAAAAACATAGGTTCAACGGTTTTGTTCTAGTGTTTGTGTTTATTTGTGTTCCATTGTTTTAAGGTATTTGTGTTCCAATGAGGCAATTAATGACATCCGATCGAGTTGATTTTTGGTGCCTCACCGGAACACAAATAACTTGAAAAAACATAGGTTCAACGGTTTTGTTCCAGTGTTTGTTTTTATTTGTGTTCCATTTTTTTTAAGGTATTTGTGTTCCAATGAGGAAATTAACGATATCCGATCGAGTTGACTTTCAGTACACTTGTAGTACTCAACGAGCTCTATGTGGTGAACATCTCCGATCGTCGGAAAAATTCCGGCGTGGCTGCGCCATGGGGTGCACAGCATGTTGCTGTGCAGGGGGCTGCACAACAACAACCCCAAGTCCCAACCTAATAAGACATATCAACATCTCCTTGTCAAAAGAACAAAACAATTTACTAGGATTCAAACAAACCAAACAAATAAGTAACTTTTATGAACTTTTAAGACTCATCCAGTGGTGTCACCACCAAATTTAGGGGGTTCATTTTTTAACTTTTCAAATATTTCAATATAATAGTATTACTATTTTTTCATCGTGGGGTCAGCTGACCCCCCTCTCCACAATGTGGAGTCACCCCTGTAGCCACCACTGACCCCATTTTCACCACCACTCTGCCACTGCAACCACTGGACCACCACCACTACTCTGCCACTCCCACCACAACTCCCACCAGTCACCACCATCACTCCTCAACCACCTCGATGCAACCACTCCACAATTACTACCACCACCGATATACCACCATCACTGCCTCTAAACCACCATCTAGCCAATATTTCGTATATTTTTATTATTTTGATACGTGTACTTTTTTTTTCATTTATGCATTCCAGTATGAATTTATGAAAGGCAAAGTAAAAAAAATAGTAAATTTAATATTTTAGCTCCTTGTATAGATCAAACAACTTATTTATTTTAGTGCTTAAGGTTCAGTACATATCAAATAGCTTATTAGCTTAGTAAATTCAGTACTCAATTTTCAGTACTCAATTTTCAGTACTTAATTTTCAATTTTCAACTTTCAGCTTTATCAAACAGCCCCTTAGTCACGGACCAATAATGAGTACAACATAACTTAACTTCCAAAAATGGAGGACCCACCCTAGATTTTGTTGTTTGAATTGAATTGTTCATTTTATTCATTTTGTCATTTGCGTAATTCGTGAAAAAATTCAGGTTGATCGGACAACTGAAACTCTATTTTCAGACTATATTTTTTGTATAAATGAAACACTCAAAGAAATTGTTGTGGGTAATTTATTTCTACCAAATTTTAAGCTAAATGGTCACCAACCAAACTGTTACCGATTTCTGATCAATCTAAATTTATACATGGACTATGTACTGGACAAAATGGACAAAATGAATGATTCGTATCAAAGAAAGGGACCTACGGTGGGCCCCATAGTGACCGCATAGCACAAACACAATACCTCTCTCAAGCTCTCCGTTCATTAAATTCCACCTTAATGTACCAACCTTGTTAATATGTGCGCACATGACAATGTTCATTAAATGAGATCAATTGAAAACACTTTTACATAAAATTGTAGAAGTAGTTGATATATTGGATAAAGATTTTTTTTCTTTTGATCGGTTGTTTACATATAAAATCAACACATCTAGTAATTAATTGACACGTAATTAAGATTGTCAAACGTTTGCGGCTTGACGATAATGAAAAGCATTGGATTAATAGTTTATAAAAAGATCAATATGATGTCGTATTAATCTCCAGTTTGAAAGGTAGTTATTGGCAGTTATATGCCAAAGAATAAATAAATAAATTGACTTCGAAACTAGATTTTCAACTGCTAAAATGTCACGCCCTCAAATTTAATAACTCAAAAGTAAATAAGATTCACATGGAATAAATCAAAGTTTCACAATTTTCTTAAGATAGTCCGAGTCAACACGATACAAACTCACCATTTTGAATAACAAGATCTATCTACTAACGACCATAACCCGAATGCATAAGTACACGGTTTAAAAGTTATTACATTGATCAAATAGTCAAAAGGATAACCATATGGAAGTTACAAAACCATCTTTCCCAAAAAAAAAAAAAATACAAAGATGGGAAAATAACTTCACGCATGAACGTGCTCCATATAAGTGTCACACCACAGGCATCCAACTTCATGCTCCATGTCGTGTACCTGAAAATTGATAGGTTGAGCTCACTAGCCCAGTAGAAAAACTATTCTACTAACGCTAGGTGTATGAACATGATACATGAATAATAGATGAATATGGGGTGAGCATGACCAATGTACAAGTTAGAATGGACGGAAGGTTATGATTCGACCACAAGGTAATCAAAGTGCATCCAAGTATCCTAAATGTATCCAAGTGTCCAAAACGTTTCCAAGTGTCCAAAGCATATCCAAGTGTCCCAAAACATAGCAAATATCCAACCAAGTCCAAGTAGTTCCCCAAAATTCTCATTTCGCATACCGAAAGTCAATTTTGTCAAAAATGCCAATTTTGTCCAAAATCACCACGACCGATATTTCATAAGAAAACAATCTTCGACTTTAATAGGGAAATATCCCTCTGCCAGATTTCATGGGCTCCGTGCACCCCTGCCGGATTTCATGGGCTCCGTACACCCCTGCCGGATTTCGCGGGCTCTGTGCACCTATGGCCAGGGACACCAAACGGGTGGTCCCTAGAGTTCATCTTATCCAAAAAGTTCATATTAAAATCATTGTCTTTCAAAAAGTCCCAAAAATCCCATTTCTTTCAAAAGTTCACCATTTTCGCCAAAATGTGTCAACCGACGCGTGTCCGATACGTCAAACATAAAATTTGTTAATTCACGTGTCGAAGGGTCAATTTTATGAGTTCGGAGTGGATTCGGTGTTCAAAATGATAGTATGGTTCAAAGATACGATGAAATGGACGATCGGGGAGCAAACGGGCATCAAAGGGTGGCCTAAAACCACCCCAAAAACTGGGGAGTGTCTCTGGAAAACAGGGGCAGCAGCCCTAAAAACAGGGGCAGTGCACAGATTTTCACCCTTTTGGTGTGGAATTTCAACCCAAGCATAAATGTAAGGTTCAAGGCCAAAAATTGGAAATGTAGAGTGACTAATGGACCTCAAGGGAGTGTCAAACAACCATCAATTGCAACAAACACAAGCTCAATTCATAGATCATAAAATTATGCTCAAACAAGCCAACCATGGGAGCAAAACACAAATTCAAAGGAATTTACAAACAAGAGCATGTTATATGCTTTATATCACACAAATACAACTAGAGGGAGTAGAATTTGTCTTCCTACCGCAAGGTTTGAGCTTGAACAAGTGGGTAAATGAAAACCCTAGCTCCCAATGTGCTCCAACCCGAAATGGGGTCTCTTGGTGCGAAATGAGGGCAACCCAAGCTTCAAAATGCGTAGAGGAGGTGATTTTAGGTGGGGTTTATGAAGGAAACTTGAGGGTTTTGGGAATTTTGAGCTTGGAGCAACAAAGAATGGAGGAGAAGAGAGAGAGAGAGTGTGTCGGCAGAATAAGGGAGAGGGGCTGATTTTTTTGAAAAAAAATTGCAAGTATAATGTGTTATACACTCTCACCTATTACACTTTCACCCCAAAACTTCCAAATGTACTTTAAAAAGACCCAAATGCATTCAAATGCTCTCTCTTTGACCCCTAAAGTAAAAATTTAATTCCTCACATTTACCCAACATTATTCCGGAAAAATTATGTAAAATACGGGTCTTTACATAAAAGGCACAAATTACACATGTAAACGTATAAAGTGAGCAGTTGGCAGTTGAAACACATGGAATAGATAGTGCAAGGTAGTTATTCTTTGAAGTCAATCATGTCCGAATGTGATTTGTAACCGTGCAGTTTCAAATTTAAATGTTTCTGAAAGGAGTTTGAAGCAAGTCAATTTCAAATGCTTTGGGAGGGAAGAAACAATATCTTAAAATGTAATGATGAAGTTCGAAGTCTAGAAATCAAGCGGGAAGTTCAAACTACAAGCAAGGCCTATAAATAGAAGAAGTTGGAGAATGAAAAGCCCACGGACAAATTTTCAACAAACAACAAAAATGATGCTTGGTTTGTTTTTTGGCAATTACAATTGTAGATTTAGGATTTTTTCTTAGTTCAAAGTAGTTTAGGAAGTAGTTTTAGGAAGTATATGAAAGTAGCATTTGTAGCAATCTAGTGTTCGAAGTTCGTTTTGTCTTTCTATTTGAAGTAGAAGAAGAATTCGAAGTAAGTTTGCCTTTGATTTCTTAATCAAAGTACCTTTTTTCTTCATTGTTCTTTAATTTCCTAAGTTAATTGGTTTGTATTTCTTCATTTTGAAGGAAAAATCCTCTTAGTTGAGGTAATTGAACTATTTAAACACAATTGTTTGATTAGATTTGGTTTTTCAAAGTTAATTTGAGAGAGAGGATTTAAAGGCTTTCTCTGGCATGCTCGCACACAATTATTTTCCATTGAAAAGAAGTAAAAAAAACACATTTTTTGGCATGCTCGGTGGTACACCAAAGTGTTGAATGGCTCCAAGACTTTGGAAGCAAGCAGATGATTCTCATGTTGGTCAAACGCCAAAAGAAGAGAACAATGTTGATTCTAAAGAGAACAAACAAGTTGAAGGCCTTCAAATAGGCCCAAAAGTTCCTAGTTATCAAGATGCAAATGAAGGAATTGGCTAGGTTTCTCGAATGAATACTAGGAATAACAAAACAGTGCATGTGAATGACCCTAAAAATCCAGAAGCAAGAGGAGGTGTGTCATATAGTCAATTTGCTGAAATGATTGCTACATTTAGGGAATTGGCTCAGACCCAAACACTTATGTTTCAAAAGTTAGAAGAGCAATCAAAACTTAGGAATGAGCCTCTGTCTTCATCTAAGAAAGATAAACGAGAGGCTAGTTCAAGTAAGTTTAAGTCAAGGCCTGAAAAAGAACCTATAAATGTAGATGATGTACTAGAATCTTGGTATGAACTAGCAAAGACTTATGATTATCAAACGCCTAAACCGAAGAAAACATTTAAGCAGATTATGAATGATCCTTTTGAACCCAATTTTGAGGGATTAGATGGAGATAAGAGTTTGAAAAATGATAATTTTGGGTTTGATGAGTATAATTTTACTCTAGTAAACCGTTTTTCAGAAAGGGCTAATTTAAGAAGGTTTGTGCCAGAAAATGGAATTCCTAGGTATCCAGGAGTATCAGAAATGGGTATAATGCATTCGAACCATCTTTTTGAGCCTATGGCAAGGCAAGAAGGAGGCTTCAGAAAGCTTAGGCCATTTGATGGCCCTTTTGAAAGATTTCCAGAAGAATATATGCCTAGAAATATGAATTAGGAACCACCTGCTAACCAAAGGGTTCATTTAGGAGGAAATCTTGCCTTTCATGTTGAGATTCTTGGACTTATGCAAGAAGTTTATGGACCTCTAACTCTAGGGGTACAAACTCAAATATATAGAAAACCTTGTCCAAAATGGATAGATAGATAGTTCGAAGTACCTAGAGGGTTTAAGTTTCCATATTTTACTCTGTTTCATGGGGATTGAAAATAGTCAACAACTGAACACATTGCTAGGTTTAAAGCCCAGTGAAGGAGATAGGTAATAATGGGTTCATCAAATTGAAGTTATTCTCTAATTCTTTGACAGGAACTACCTTTGAGTGGTATTCTAATTTGCCACCAGAATCAATCCCAAATTGACAACGGATGGAAGAATTATTCCATGCTCAGTTTTATCAAACTGAACCTGAGATTAACATGACTGATCTAGCAAGATTGAAGCAAAGGTTTGATGAAAAAACTACTCTAATTATTGATAGATTCAAAAAAGCTAGAAACAAGTGTAAACTTCAACTACTAGAGGTTGAATTTGTGAGAATAGCTCAATATGGATTAAGTAGAGAACTTAGAAAGAAGTTTGATTCTACTGAATTTAGAGATCTGGTTGATTCAACATATAAAGCATCAAGATATGAGTCTTTGTTAGAAGAAGATGATGATAGAAACAATTCTTCTTATTCAACATATTATAGAGATCCTAGTTATGAAATTGATGTTGCTGAGATTATTGAACATGATCCTTTTGTTTGTGAGAGTTTAGTTTGAAAGGATTCTTCTATAGCAACAAAGACTAATGAGAAAGCAACAAGTGAAGTGTATTCATTTGATGTTTCTAAACCAGATGAAATTTTTGACTATTTGCTAAAGAAGAAGTTTATTAAACTTCTTGAAAATGTAAAACTTCCATCATTGGAAGAGACAAAAGGAAAAAATTCATGCAAATGGCATGCTTCTTGGACACATTCAACTAAGAATTGTAATGTTTTTCATGACAGGATTTAGGAATAGATTAAGAAGGGAAGGATCATGTTTCTAGAAAGGACTATGGGAATAGACACAAATCCATTTCCAAAGATTGAAAAAGTGACTGCTAACACTAATGTGCCAACATCTTTGGCCAAAACAGTTCGAGAAGTGTGGCAAAACAAGCAAGTGCATGTGGGAATGAACTATGTGCAATTTGGAAGAGGAAGACCAAAGGTTAGTCAACTTCGAAGTGATGCTAGAAGAACAACAAGCAAAAGTATGCAGTAGAAAGTTCTTCTCAGGGAGGTTTTAAACAATCTCATCTTCCTATTGTTGAGGCATCCTTTTAGCAATGTTTGTGTGTGGAATGTGGAGCCAACTATTTGGTTTTCAAAGACCTGGACAGGCAAGGGGTTGATTTCTTTCCAAAAATGATGGAAAGAAAGGCTTTGGGTCAAAACAATGAAAGGAAGCCTTGGGTGAATCTAAGTCAAGGAAGAAATGAGAAACCTTGGTTGGTTTCTAAGAAAAATGTCCCTTTAAGCCCAGTTCCACCAACGTCGAAGAGAGATTATCCTCCTTCAAAAAAGGTTAACATTGGAAAAGTTCCAACGGATTAGGTAAATTATGAGGTTCAAGAGGAGCACTTCACCTTAGTTAAAGGAGTTCCTGATTGGTTTTTGAAGAAAATAAAACCAGAATTATTCCAAGGGTACAAGGGATCTTCCAAATCTGGAAATAAGATGGTTCAACCTCCAAATGCTCCTACTGGTCAATGGGTGTTGGTTCAAGATTCAAAGAACAAAACACCTCAAATGGTTCTTATGTTAGCAAGGACTCAAAAGAGGAAATCGGAAAAGAGGTATACTAGTTTTCAAATGGAAGAGTATGTTTCAAAAGAAAATTCCAATGTGGGTAATAGGTTTAACCCAAGGTTTAACAGACTTCAAAGAGAATATTCAGAGGAATCTCTTCAAAGGGGGTTTAAACAAACTGAAAAAGAAACATTGGAGAGTTTGGTTGTAAGAATGGACAATGAGGTTCATGAAAGTAGCCATGTTTCTCCAAATTCATTCTCTAGCTGTCAATCTGGTCTGTTGGAACATATGATAATGGAACAGGAAGAAGGAGGAGGGAATTCTTCTCCTGTGGAAGCATTTTCTCCTATGGAAGCTTTTGCAACTGAGCCTGCTGATAAAGTGGATGTTGCAGAAAATGAATCTGAGCAAACACATAGGGAAAGGACCATTGAGTTTGAAACTTTGCTTGAAGTTCAAGTTAATATGGTTTTATCCTCTTCCATGAATTTTGGATCATTTGGACCAGATTGCTCACTAGTTCGAAGGACTTCACAGCCAGAAGTTGGCCTTGTGGAGATTATTGAGGTGTCCAACAATGATGAATATGATTTAACATGTGATAATGGCTGGTATAATGGATAGGGTGCAATAATTTCAAAGATTGGAAAAGAAGAAGAACTTCTTATCATGGCTAATGCAATGGAAGAACCAAAAGTAACCTCAAAGGAAAAAGTAGTTTTTGTTCTAGCAAGAGATTCAGATTCAGAATATCCTTTGATTGTTGATTTAAACTGTGCTGACATTTCTTATCTTTTCAGGTCACCATCAAGCGACATAAGACATCATTTGAAGCCTCTTTATATTTCTGCTTCGTTTGATGGAATCATTTTAAATAGGGTTTTGGTTGATAATGGAGCAGTAGTGAACATTCTGCCAACTAGAACTCTGAAGAAGTTGATTAAAGAGAAGGTTCGATTAATTCCAACAAGCACTTCCATTGCTGGATTTACTGGTGAAAGTAAAAAGTCCTTAGGGGATTGTTTCCATACATCTAAAAGTGGGCCAAGTGGAAACTGACACAACATTTTTTTGTTATGGATACTTTCACAAGTATAATGCTTTACTTGGAAGGGATTGGATTCATGTAAATAGTTGTATTCCTTCTTCGATGCATCAAGCCCTTATGATTGTGAAATATGAGAATGAAAAAGAAGTGGGTGTTGAAGAAATGAAAGCAGATCCACACCCATTTAGTACTTCAACAAGTTGTGCTGAGTCTGAAATCTATAAACCTGAAATCATCCCTTTAAGTGAGATAGCACACCCTGGCACCCCTTCAACCAGTGTATTGGATATTGGAGAATTGGCAGAGTTAAAGTTAAACCTTAAACAAGCAGTTGATTATGAATCAGACACCCCACCAAATGAAGCTGCTTGGATGTGAGTCCAAGAGGGAGTTCGAAGATGCCAACTCTTTGGATTTAGTTAAATTTATGGCTCTAGAAATAGAACAGAAGGTTCAAGAAACAAATTATTGGGAAGAATCATTGGCCGAGAAACTTGACTGGGGGTTGAAGCCTAGTGCAATCAAAGAAGCTTTTATAGGCTATATGGATTTCCAAGATCCTTTAAAAGAAGTTGAATTGGGAGATGGAGTTGTTTCAAACACTATGCAGATCAACAAGGAACTTAAGGAACTTGATGCTACTTCAAATGCCAAGTTGATTGCAGTGCTGAAGGAGAGCAAAGATTGATTTGCTTGGAAAATGTCTCCTGAAACCATAGTATTGGTTAAAAAGGAAATTCAAAATCTTTTAAATGCTAGTTTCATTAGGACAGCAAGATATGTAGAATGGTTATCAAACATTGTTTTTGTTATTAGGAAAAATGGAAAGATTAAGGTTTGCATTGATTTTAGAAATCTAAATACTGCAACTCCCAAGGTGAGTATCCAATGCCTCCAGTAGACATGCTTGTGGATAGCTCTACAGGACATAAGATCATGTCTATTATGGATGGACATTCAAGATATAATCAGATTTGTATTGTTGAAGAAGATGTTCATAAAACTGCATTTAGAGCCCTTGGTAATATTGAAACCTTTGAATGGGTTAAAATGCCATTTGGGCTAAAAAATGCTGGTGCTACATATCAAAGAGCAACAAACACTATTTTCATGAAATAATTGGGGGTTTTTTAGAATGTTATATTAATGATATCATTGTGAAATCTTAATCCATTGATGATCATATCGAGCATTTGAAGACAGTTTTTTCAAAGATGTAGCATTATCAATTGAAGTTGAATCCTGCTAAATGTGCTTTTGGAGTAATGATAGGAAATTTCTTGGGATATCTAGTCCATAACAAAGGTATCCAAGTTGATAAGAACAAAACTAAGGCTATTATTGAAGCAAAACCACCTTCAAATAAGAAAGAATTGGCAAAATTCCTTGGTCAATTGAATTTTCTTTGAAGATTCATATCTAATATTGCGTGGAAAACTAAAATCTTTTCTTCTTTGTTGAAGTTAAAGGATGGAGAGCACTTTGAATGGGCAAAGGAGCATGATGATGCTTTCAAGATCATCAAAGAGTATTTGATCAATCCTCTAGTTTTAGTTCCACTTAAGAAAGGAGAGCTTGTGAAGTTGTACTTAGCAGCAAACTATGACTCAATAGGAGTTTTGTTGGCTCAAGACAGTGATGAAGCCAAGGAGCAAGCCATCTATTATCTAAGTAGGTTTTTAAATGAGTGTGAAAGTATGTATTCGGCAATAGGAAAGTTCTGTTTAACTTTATTTTTTGATTCGAAGAAACTCAGGTACTATATGATGTGTAGAGGAACTTATGTAATATCTCAAACTGATGTTATGAAATATGTGTTGTCTCAACTTGTACTCAGTGGCAAGATCAGGAAGTGGATTGTATCTTTGATTGAGTTCACTCTTGAGTATGTTCCTGAAAAGTCAGTGAAAAGCCAAGCTTTGGCTAACTTTTTAGTAGACCATCCAAATGGAATTGAAACTCATAACTAGCAAATGTTGATTTAGTTACAATTAAACCATGGAAAATGTGGTTTGATGGTTCTAAAACTTGTCAATGGCTAGAATTGGAATTGTTTTGCAATCTTCTCAAGGTTTGGTAATAAATGAAGGAGAATGTACAAATAATCAAGTAGAATGTGAAGCCTTAATTATGGGTTTAGAGATTCTGTTAACTTTAAAGGTAGACATAGTTGAAATCTTTGGAGATTCTCAATTAATCATAAATGAAGTAAATGGAGAATTTAGTTGTCATAGTCCTAGTTTAAAGCCTTATTACCAATATGTAACGTTATTGATTAAGTACTTCCACATGATTACATTCACTTATGCTCCAAGAATCTTTAATGGAGAAGCAGATGCAGGTGCTCAAAGAGCATCATGATTTAAGTTTATCACTATTGAAAGCAAAGAATTTTGTCAATTAACTTTAAGGAAGTCTCTATCTATGCTTAAGGATAGGAATATCAACTTCGCGGTGTTGAAATCACTACTTCTTCTAATCAAGTTGATTGGAGACAACCATTAATTGATTATTTGAAAAAGCCTAATGTCAAAACAGATAGGGCAACAAGGCTAAGATCTGTTAATTATATTATGTATAATGGAGAATTATTTAAAAGAGGAGGAGATGGACTTTTGCTTAAGTGTTTGAATAAGGTAGATTTCTTTAGAGTAATGACAAAAGTCCATGAAGGCATTTTGTGGGGCTCATCAAGTTGGAATCAAAATAAGATGGTTGAATTGAAGGTATGAGTATTATTGGCCTACCAACCTTAAGGACTATATTGATTATGCAAAAGGATGCTAGATTTGTCAAAAGACAGAGCCTCTTAAATGCTTACCTGTCACTGAATTACAGTATGTAGTCAAGCCTTGGCCATTTCGAGGGTGGGCAATGGACATAATTGACATTATTTATCCTCTTTTTCGAAGTGGAGATAGATTTATTCTAGTGGCCATTGATTATTTTACCAAGTGGGTTGACGCTCAAGCTTTTGAAAGTGTAACTCAAGAACAAGTTATTGAGTTCATCAAAGGAATAATTTACAGATTTGAGTATCCAAAAACCATAACAGTGGATAATGAATCCATTTTCGAAGGAAAATTAGTAAAAGCTTTTACTGCAACTCATGGAGTCTTTTTAATCAACTTAACTCCTTATTACGCTCAATCAAATGGCCAAGAAAAATCAACCAACAAAATTATCCAGAGAGGAATTTAGAGAATGGTTGATAGAAATCCAGAAGAATGGCCAAGCATACTTTCAAAATTATCAAGAGAGAAATCTAGAAGAATGGTCGTGCACAATGTCTATTAAAGCAATGTTTTCAAAATCCCTTGAACGTTTAGTAGAGATCAGCCATTGTGCCGAGCGAGAGGGGTGCCTTATAAACCTTCCCCTCTAGTAACTTAGCTTCCGAAACCGAGAAATCATGATTACAACGTGCTAATGAAACCTTTTTCAAATCAAGGGCAAAAGAGTCATTTTTAAACTAGTTTCTCGGGTACAGTATTTAAAGTAACCCTGCTCCCTCATGTGGGGAGCAGGGTTACTTTCGCATTAAATGCGAAGTGACCCGTTGGTGGCTCAGATAAGCTCAAAGGATGATTCTGCTGACGTTTCTCATGCGTCACATCCCACCTTTATGGGATTTTGGGCGGGATAATGATTGTTTTCATTCCCCCTAAAGCCCTTATCCTCCTTCATATTCTCTACCAGAAGTAAAAAAGAGAAGAGAGAGAAAGGGAGGAGTTCTTCATCCGCCATTTCTATCGTTTTAGAGCTTCGAAAAGCCTCCAATCCGTTCCCATTCGTTGCCAGGAACTCACCTCTGTCATTGTCAAAGAAATCCCCACTCACTGTCTCACGTAAGTGCTTCCTTTCTAAGCCACCATCTTCGTAGCTTCTCCCAGTCCTTTTTCGTTCTTGTTCATCTTCCTCCTGGGTTTCAATTGTGAAACCTTAGAGATGGGAAAACACAAAACTTTGCTTAGCAATGCCCAAAAAAATAACAGAATTCCGTAGGAGATACGAAATTCCTGCCGATGTTCAATTCCGGCTAAATAGACGTGAGGACTTAGAGGAGTAAGGTCAAGTCCAGAGCAAAATTCAACATCCCTCTTATTTTCATAGTTGAGGGTGGTCTGAGGATTCCTCTGTAACCCATTCTTTAGGGAAGTCTATAGTAGATGCAAACTAAACCCTATGCAAACTGAACACTATGCAACTATGCCCTAATTTTGTTTGGGTAGTCATGGGCATGGCTGCCTTGAACAGACTGCTCGGCCTGCACCTAGATTGGTGGGATTTGCACTATCTGTATAGTGTAGTCCCTACAGCCGATAATAATTACTATTTCAAGGCCAGAGATCCCGAGTAGAAGCTCATTACTAGTCTGCCCAATTCTTCAAAAGGGGAGCCAGATGACTATCTCGTAGTCACGGGCAACTAGGAGCCTAGAGATGCCAATGGGAACACCATCGGCTTTGCCTACCCCACTACTCCAGGCCAACCACGTCAGTATCCATTCCTAACATACCTGTCTATGTCTTATATCTCTTGATTTCATTTTATTGACTATTCTTTGTAATGTTCTTTCTGTTTGCAGCAAGCAACCTCAACCACGATGGTCGTTTGATCCACAACAATCTTCACCGTGAAGACATCGCTTGGGCTCTGTATTTCGACGGATTCAAGCCCACTCTTGTGGGATTGAGCCGAGCTTCTGACCTACTGCTAGACTACACCCCAACTTAATAGGGTGGCATTAGAAGAGTAGGAGAGCCAAGATCAAGACATCCCTGGCCTCGAGCTGCTCCATTGGTCGCCACTCGTCTAGCGGGTGAGCAGAGAAGCACGCAATCTCGAAGTGGCCAAACTAGAAGGGGGCCAACACATTCCCGTGCCTCCAAAGACCTGCAAAATCAAATCTCATTCGCCCACATTTCTGAAATACCAATTACCATCCCAATCCTGGTTCTAGCTGATCAAGACCTGAGCACATCAGAGAGGGCTTTGATTGAAGAAGAAGAAGAAGAAAGAGAAGAGGGAGTTGATCTTTGTGCAATCATTCGCTCCTTAGCTGATCAATCTATGCAATTTTTAGATTCTTCTGGATACTCACCCTTGCCTGATCGAAGTATGCCTCTGCAACTGATCAGCTTATTAGATAAGCTGAACCTTGGAGGGCGCGCTTCTCGTGCTGCCCTGTCCGTTAACCCAATTACTCCTTTAGCTTTGACCTCATCCCTCACCGAGCAGCAAAGGGATAAAAGACCATTAGAGGGTACTCAGGGTTCCCAACCTCCCCTTCAAAGAAGAAGGACTAGGGATTCAAGCTTGTCCCAAGCAATGACAACTTCCCCGCCACTCATGCAACCCTGGTCCCTAGTGCTTGCATGCACTGATGGTACTCCCTTAAATGCGATTGACAAATCTCTTCCACCGATGTGGCGTTTAGTGTCTCCAGAGCCGCTCTTCTCCCAAATGACATGGAGAGAGAAAGAAGTAGCTCCTACGATGTGCTCATGAAATCAATTTTTCAGTTGAGTGCCAAGGTAAAGAAAATTTTATATCATTCCTGCTTAAATACCGAAACTGCCGTCTTTCCCTACCAACCGTACT
This sequence comes from Vaccinium macrocarpon, assembly GCA_022606695.1. Classification (NCBI taxonomy): domain Eukaryota; kingdom Viridiplantae; phylum Streptophyta; class Magnoliopsida; order Ericales; family Ericaceae; genus Vaccinium; species Vaccinium macrocarpon. Next base: position 15,147,186 of record CM040179.1, read on the forward strand.
TGCCTTTGCAGATTATGCAAAAAGCGTCCGTCGGTCTGAAGAGAGTAAAAGACACTGAGAATGAGCAAAAGAGAGCAGAGAGAGAGAGTGCTTATCATGCCCAAGCTCTGAAGGACACTCAGGAAGAGGTAGAGGCACTGAAGGGAGAAAACACCGAGTTGAAAAGGAGGGCTGAGGAGATTGAACGTGAACTCTGTCAACAGCTTACGACTACAGAGGCTAAGGCAAAAGCCGAATATGACAGTGTTGTTGTTGTGATCACAGACAATTACAGAGCACAAATGTTGGTGGTGCAAGATGCCGTTTGGGGCGCAGCTTGGCAGAGGTGCCTCACCAAGCTCGGGGTGGATCCGTCTTCCCCTCTTTGGACTGACATGGAACTTCCAAGTGAGGTACCTACTGCTCAAGCCAATCTTGATGCTCAAGCTCAACCCAACTCTGAAGCCCATCCTGAGACCCTTACCGAGCAGACCGAAACTGATGAAACCATCACTGATCTTACTGTCTTAGGAGATGGCACTGCTGAGGGCCTTAAAGGTGACAACCTTGACCCAATCTTGCCACTGGTGTCAAAAGGGGCAGTGAAGGGGCTTGATGCCAATGTTTTTCTATTGATTGACCCTGCGTGGTCTTGTTAGGCCGCTTGTGGCCTATTGATACTTCTCTCGTACTTTTAGTCTTGTTGTGATGGTTTGTCTTGTGTGACCTAGTTTGGCCGTATGTGGTCGTTGACACTTGATTTTTGTTGTGGTATTTTTGCTTAGTATTTTCTTACTTAGGAATTTATTGCAATATTCGTTGCAAAGCTAATTGTTTTCATACTTAGAGATTCATTGCAATATTCATTGCAAACCAAAGTTTTTCATACTTAGAAATTCATTCGTTGAAAATCCTAAGTTGCTTCATACGTAGGATTTTATTGCAATATTCGTTGCAAATCTAAGTGTTTTCATACTTAGAGATTCATTGCAATATTCGTTGCAAGCCTAAATTTTTTTAAACTTAGAAATTCATTTGTTGCAAATCCTAAGTTGCTTCGTACTTAGGAATACATTGCAATATTCATAGCAAAACTAAGTTTTTTCCTACTTAGAAATTCATTCGTTGCAATATTCGTTGCAAATCCTAAGTTGTTTCGTACTTTAGGAGTTCATTGCAATATTTGTTGCAAATCCTAAGTTGCTTCTTACTTAGGAGTTCATTGTAATATTCGTTGCAAATCTAATTGTTTTCATACTTAGAGATTCATTGCAATATTCATTGCAAGCCTAAGTTTTTTCATACTTAGAGTTTCCAACTATCTTCGTACTTGGATTTACGAATGTGACTGGAGTACACCCACTCTCCTCCCCAATAGGAATCCAAATTTAAGACAAATTTTTCTTCGTATTAAGCAAAACCACAATAAGAAAAGATGAAATCTAATTAATGCTTAAAATAAAGATAAAGGTTCTAAATAACTAATGTTGGAGATTTTATTCGTAACCCCAACTAGGCTTTAAAAACAAATGTGAATATATCTGTATTCACTTAAAAAGATGTGATTGTATTCGTAATCACATAAACAAATCATTGGTAAAATTTTCTCAGGTTCTGGATGTGCCGTGGTACTGGATTTCCATCCAGGTCGGCCAAATGATAAGCCCCAAATTCCAGCAATACCCACAATCTTATATGGGTCTTCCCAGTTTGACCCAAGCTTCCCATCAGTGGATACTTTGGTGATTGCCAGGACTTTCCTTAGGACCAAATCCCCAATCTTGAACTCTCTTGGCTGTATCTTCTTGTTGTAACTCCTCCGCAGCTGCTCTGATATGCCGCCAATGTAATAAGTGCACGCTCTCTTTTTCCTCGGGAAGGTTGAGCTGTTGGGCCAAGGCTTTGTCGTTGCCACCTGACTTCACAAGAGTAGTGCGAATGGTCGGCAAGCCTATTTCCAATGGAATCACTGCCTCTGTCCCATAAGCAAGGGAGTACGGCGTTTCTCCTGTAGATCGCCGTAGGGTGGTCCTATATGCCCAGAGCATGGCTAGTAGCTCATCTGGCCATTTTCCCTTTTTGCTTTCCAACCTCTTCTTAAGACTCTTCAAGATGGTCTTGTTTGAAGCTTCTACTTGCCCATTACTTTGTGGGTAAGCTGGGGTTGAATAGTAGTTTCTGATGCCATATTGAGCACAAAATGCTTTGAACTTTCTGCCGAACTGGACCCATTGTCTAAGATGATGGAGTAAGGTACTCCAAATCATGTAATGATCTTGTTCCATACGAACTTCTTCACGATAGCTTCTGTAATCTTGGCTAGAGCTTCTCCCTCTATCCATTCAGTGAACTAGTCCGTGCCAATAAGTAGGAATTTTCGTTTCCCTGTTGCCATAGGGAGAGGACCCATGATATCCAATCCCCATTGGTAAAATGGCCATGGGCTGGTTAGAGGTAAAAGATCTTCAGCTGGTGCTCGGATTACAGGGGAGAACCTCTGACACTTCTCACAAGTCTTGACAAAGGCCTTTGTATCTTTTTGCATGTAAGGCCACCAATACCCTTAAGATATTGCTCGGTGCGCTATGGACCTCCCACCCTTGTGTCCTCCACATGTTCCAGCACAAATCTCATGGAGGAACTTCTGGACTAGAGCTGGGTGTACACACAATAAATATGGGCCAAGGAAAGACTTTCTATAAAGCTTACCTTCTGGAGAGAGCCAGAAACGTACTGACTTGGTTTTGATCTTGTGAGCTTCCTTCTTGTCTTCTGGTAAGGTCCCATCTCGTAGGTATGCCACTATTAGGTCCATCCAGCTCGGCCCAAACTCTGTTTCCATCACAACTTCTACTACTCAGCCAATGCTTGGTTTGCTCAACCAGTCCATAGCCACCATGCGGCGGTACTCTATTTCGATTGCTGACCCCAAGCAAGCTAGTGAGTCTACATGCGTGTTCTAGCCCGAGCTGATTTGTTGGATGTGGGCTCGGTCAAATTTATCAAGTAAATCCTTGGCCACTTCTAAGTACGTAGTCATCTTCTCGCTTTTCGTAGCATATTCTCCTGAAAGCTAGTTAACAACTAATTGCGACTCACAAAATATTCTTAACTTATTTACCTTGAGTTCTAAGGCACTCCTCAGTCTAGTGAGCAAGGCTTCATATTCTGCCACATTGTTAGTGGCACTAAACCCCAGTCGTAGTGCTTGTTCTAGTACCAACCCTTCTGGAGAAAACAACACCACTCCTGCTTCAGAACCTTTGTTGCAAGCTGACCCATCAACATAAAGCTGCCATTCTTCTAGATCCAGATTGGCCATTCTCATAGACTACTCGGGGTGACTGATTTGTTCGTTCGCGTGGAGAGTTGGTGATGGTGGAGCTACTGTTGGAGCAAATTCAGCTGTAAAGTTAGCCAAAATCTGCTCTTTGATTGCTATCCTGGGCTGATAATCAAGGTCAAATTGGCTCAGCTCTATTGACCACTTGGATATTCTACCCAAAAAATCTATCTTCCTAAGCAAGGTCCTTAGTGGATATTCAGTAAACACAGTAATAGGATGCTGGAAGAAGTAATGTGTCAGCTTTCTCAAAGTAGTTACAAGAGCATATACTAATTTTTCCAATGGTAAATACCGTGTCTCTGCATTTAATAAGGTCTTACTTACGAAATAGACTGTAGCCTGCTATATCCCCTTTATTCGTAGGAGAACCGAACTGACTGCATGCTCGGATACCGCTAGATATAGTATCAATCGCTCCCTAGCTTCTGGAGTAGAAAGCAAGGGTGGTGACAATAAATAAACCATTAACCCTAGGAAAGCCTACTCTTGCTCGACTCTCCATTGATATCTTTCTCTCCTTTTCAAAAGCTGAAAGAATGGCCTGCAACGATTTGAGGATTTATTAATAAAATGGTTAAGGGCCACTGCCATCCATGTTAGCCTTTGAACCTCCTTCGTGGTCCTTGGGCTTTGAAGGTTTTTAGGTGTGGTAATTTGATCTGGGTTGGACTCAATCTCTCTTTCTATCACCAAGTGTCCTAGGAACTTACCCGAGCTGACCCCAAAGGCACACTTTGAGGCATTCAACTTCAACTTGTATTCTCTCAAAATGTTGAAAGTTACTTTTAGGTCGGCAAGTTGATCAAGTTTGATCTTGCTCTTCACTACCATGTCATTTATATAGACTTCCATGGTTTTACCGAGCTGATCTTTGAACATCTGAGTGACTAACCTCTGATAAGTTGCTCCAGCATTCCTTAACCCGAACGGCATGACCTTGTAGCAATAGAGGCCTTTTGGCGAGATGAAAGATGTATTCTCCCAGTCTGGCTCATACATAGCTATTTGATGATATCCCTGATATGCATCAAGGAAGCTCATCCTCTCATAGCCTGGCATGGTGTCTACTAGTTGATCAATCATGGGAAGTGGAAAGCTGTCCTTGGGGCATGCTTTGTTGAGGCTAGTAAAGTCCACACAGACTCTCCACTTCTCGTTTTTCTTTTTGACCACAACAGTATTGGCCAGCCATTCCGGATAGCTCACTTCTCGTATGGCATCCGCTTCAAGTAGCCACTCTTCTTCTTCAATCATAGCTTCTGCGTGCTATGGTGCCGACCATTTTGCCTTTTGCGCAATTGGTTTGTGCTAAGGATCCACGTTCAAGTGGTGACAGATCACTTCAGGGTTTATCCCAAGCATCTCCTGGGGAGTCCATGCAAAAACGTCAATATGGTCCTTCAAAAAGGTGACCAAATCTCTTTCCTCTTATTCAGCCAGGGTCTCGCCGATTAGGAAATATTTTTCCGCCTCGTCTTTTTAAACCTGTATCTTCTTTAAACCTTCCACCATCTTATTGGTGGGGTCACCTCCAACATCCTCCAAGGTCGGTTGATTTGGAACTTCAACCATTTAGACTAGCTCAACTTTTGGGGATTTCTTCAACACCATGTTGAAACATTGGTCGGCTACCTTTTGATTTCCTCTGATGCATTCTATGCCATCTGCTCCTGGATACTTGATTTTCTAGTGGTAGGTTGATAGGATGGCCTTCATTATGCATCCAAGTCCTCCTTATAATCACGTTATAGGAGGACGGCAGGTCTACCACCAAGAAATTAGTTTTGAGAACAACTAATCCTGCTCTGACAGGCAGTGTGACCTTACCCATAGGCCATACCGTCTGTGCACTGAAGCCGACCAATGAGACTAAACACTTCTGTAACGAGCTTGGCAGGAGCTCCATCTTCTTGAAAGTATGGTAATACATGATCTCCGTACTAGCTCCCTGATCAACAAGAATCTTCTCAACGTCGTACTCCCCTATTCGTAAGGTGATTACCAACACATCATAATGGGGTACCAATACCTCATCTAAATCATCATCAGTGAAGGTAATGGGTGCCTCCATCACTCCTTCTGCCTCGGCCTTTTCGTGCCGAGCTTCATAACTTGCTTTACTTGCCCATTGACCCTTTGGATGTGTTGTATCTCATTGTTTGTGTAAGGGGCGACTAATCCATGAATCATATGAATTTTTTCCTTTGGACCTTTCTAGTCCATCTCTTCTATTAGCTCAGCATCATTCTTGCAATCAGCTAAGAATTCCTTAAGATGGCCTTCCGCCACTTTTTTATCCAGGAACTTTTTATACTCCACGCAATCTTTAGTCATATGTCCCCAATCTCTGTGATAGCTATAGTGCTGGTTGGTAGCTCTTCTCTTCTCTAGATTCCCTGTCATATTTCAGGGGTCTCCTGAACCATGATTCATTCTTGATCTTGCACAACATCTTGTAGATAAGGATGTTGAAAGTTGCCATGATGATGAAGTATGATTTGGGGCCTAGATCACCTTTGTCTTTCCCCTACTGCGTATAATCCTTTCGTCCTGTTGTGTACTCCTTGTACACCCTCGACTCAACCGTTTTCTTTTCTAGTAGTTGAGGCTGTACAGCCACAATCTTCCCTCTAGCCTGTAGGATGTCATCATCCACCTGTGCGTGCTCCTGTATTCTCTCCATCAGTTTGCTTATAGTGTTTACTAGATGAATGGTAAGCAATTCTCGTAGCTTACTATGCACAGGCAAGCTCATCTTGAACATTGCCAAAGCATACTCTTCACTGCAGTTTTCAATCTCGTTAAAAGTCTCCCAATATCGTTTGAAGTACTGCCATAGAGTCTCATTGTCCCTCTGTCTCATAGAGGTTAATGCATTAAAGGTTTTTGGGACTGCTCGACTTGTTAAGAACCAAGTAGTAAACTCTTCGGGTAGTTGAGCCCAGCATAGGACTGACCCCTCTAGGAGCATATGGTACCAACTGAGGGCCACTTTTCCCAAGCTGGATGAACATGGCCTATTGATAGTGCTGAATGTGGGCCACTGGATCCGTGTTGGTTTCGCAAGGGATGAATGCTGAATGTTTCACCCTGCTCGGTGTCTTCTCTATTCAGATCCAGTGGGCCAGTGGTGACTTCGAGATTTGGCCCAGGGCTTTCTTAGCTGCTTCTCATGCAGCTTTAGGGCCTCCCTCTGCTCGGCCAATCTCTTTCCTTCTCGCATATTGCTCAGGAACATGCTCATTAGAGCTAGATCTCTCATATCTGTCCCTAGCGTCCTTCCTTCTTTCTTTCTTTTAAACAGAAGCGCTCCTTTCTTTCCGTTTTCGTGGAGAGGCTGCTCGGTCAATGGAGACATTGTCACGATGATGACTTTTCTTTCCCTTCTCATACTGCACGGATCTTGTCCATGATCGTAGGTCTTTTTCCTTTTCCTGGAGCTGCTTCTACAGGTCTTGAATCTCTCGCTCTCATTGAATGACTTCACGGGCTAGTTCTTCTGCCACTTGTTCCTTTCTGTCGAGGCTGTCCTCCTTCCTTTGACTCCTCGTTCGTCTACAGTCATCTCTCCTCGGGGGGCTGCTCCTCCGTTCGTGTTGGATGGAGGCTTCCCCACCTCTTGGTGGTGTCTTTGAGCGTTTCCACCACTTGCCTGATCTTGGGGAGTCATGGTTCATTAGGCATGTGTCCCTGAACTTTGGAATCTCAGGGATATGCCCAATGTTAAACCTTCTAGTAGGGGCTTCTTTTGAGGCGCTCTTAAGGTCGCTAGAGTCTTATCCACCCTCACACTCTTTCTGGTAGTGTGCACAAGGATGGTTCCAGCATCATCTTCCACGTCCTCCCCTTGTGGAGTACATAAAACAGGCTCTGAAATCACCGTTGTTGATCTTTGTTGGAAAGAAAAAAGCTTTTTGTAAGTGTTTCCCACAAACGACGCCAATTGTACGGGGAATAAATCCACATAAGCCTAGATCACGTGCTTCTTTGACTCAACCCTAAATCTGCAAGACAGGAAGAGGGTTAGAGCACCTTTTCCCCTCATCGGCAAAGGCCTTCCTCCGATGCTTAAGTTAGTATCCCATACTAGAATTCTCAAATCACAATGCGTATGAAAGGGGTTTCACAGCGTACCTTTTGTCATGGTTATTGCCTTGTATTTATAGGTGTAGACGTTCATCACTTTAGGCATCTCGTGCCCCCCGTCTCCTATTCTCTTTAGGAATCCTTTTCCTAATAGGACTTTCCTATTAGGCATATGCTTCCAAATACTACAAGATCTCATCTTGCAGTAGTACTTCTTTCCATATAGGATTCTTTCCTATATGAGGTTCATTCCTAATCACATTAGGACTTCCATATCAATCCCTTGCTTTGTGAGACTACTCCTTATCTCCTAAAGAGCCACTTGTAGAATATTTTGGAACGTCTCACCACCCTATACGTGGAGTGTCATGCTTCCACGCAGCTCAGAATAACCCGTACATAACTCAGCTCGTCACGCCGAGCTGAATTATGTATTCCAGAATGTTGCTTTAGTCTATACAGGTAGCCTACCTAGCTCGGCCATCCCACGCCGAGCTAGTGCATCCTGACTTATTAGTTTGCTTTTATTAACCTGGCCTTATTCGTAGCCAACACAGATCGGCACAGGGCTTAAGGACTCCCTATGTAGTGCCGAGTTATTCACCCCCTCGTGGTTGCTGTTATAGGCACGTGTTATGCCCATTGCTAGGGTAATCATATTTTATCCACTCCAGTTACCAAAATAATATCTTCGTAAATGATAGGGGTGTATATCTTGTCCTACATCAAAATTCCAGGCTATTTTGTGCCCTACTAGGAATTTAACTAGGGGCATTTTTGTAATATCTAGCGCAACTTTTTGAGTGCTAGAATAGCACTCAACCTCAGATTTTAGGGTTATCTTACATCTTCACTCTCTCTACCTCCCTCCTTATTTACTTTTCTGTACTCTCACTTCTCTATAAAGTTGAGGCATTAATAGTTAGATTCAAGGCTTGGGCCTTCACAAAAGTTGTAAGTGCCATGTATAGGCTTAGCCATGTAGTGATTACCACCCCATAACTTAGGTTGTTAATGGCTTTTTATATTTTGGGCTTATTGTAGGGTTTTGTGAATGGATTAGACTCATATTTTTGGTCTTGTTAACTTCTTTAATTCGGTGTAGACAATGCACTTGGCACACACAATGATGGCTAAGTTTATTTCCATTTACAAACCCCATATTTTGTGAGAAAATCAGGTTTTTAATGCCATATTCTCTTGGGGGGATCCAGTCTCGCTGAATCCCACTTGAGTTATAATCGAGAAATTAACAGCCAAAGTTATGGGTTGTTTGAACCCCTAGTCCGAGTCCTCTCTAATTTTGTCAAAACTTCGTTTTCTAATTTAGTAGAGGTAGATAGAGAAATCACCAAACAAATCCATCCTTAAAAGTTGGCTGTCTTAATGCCAAAATCTCAGTACAAGTACAATCTTCCAAAGGTAGCGTTCGGTCGAATCGGTCCCTATGGATTTGATCTCATGCTTCCAAGTTATTATAATGCAACTAACCTAACCCTACACTTTTGGCAAACCTCTCTACTACAAGCGAAAAGGTCATAACCGACTAACATTTTTTAATAATATTATATGAGTTCGTTGAATATTGTACTCAATTTCATAAAAAAAATTGTTTGAACATAATGCCCACGAGATGGAAATAATATGGAAAATTTGATTGGGGATACTTTTGTCCAAGATTCAAAAATTTTTTTTTAAAAAAAGGATTAATATTGAAGGAGCTTATGGCTGTGGCTTCAATCTGAGATTTCTCATACAAATAGTGTTAAATGAAGGAGTTAATATATTGTTATCATATGCCTTAGGGCCCATTTGTCGGGATGATAAGGTTTTGTGGGATAAAGAATAAGGGTGGATAAGATAAGAGGTGGATATGGTATGAGGGGATATTAGTATATAAGGTAGAGTCCGCGTTTATAGAAGGGGGATTAGTATATCTAGTGTTTTTGTTTTTGTTTTTGTTTTTTTGTTTTTTTTTTTTGTAGTGGATAGGGTGAGGGACAACAAATAAATTTAGTGTATTTCCATTTTACCCTTTTTGATATGGGATTTGTTTTTTGTTTTTTTTTAACACAACAAGGTTAATAATATGCTTATTAACAAAAAAAAAATTGGTGGAAATTGTTTTGTTCCACATTGTACAAAAAAAAGGGTAAAATGTCTAAAATACATTTATCTGTATACATTCTCATGTGGATATTTTTTATTTTTTTAAAAAGGGGGTTTTTTTCCTGCTGGAATTATTGCAGAAACTCTTTAAAGCCATAAGTTTTCTTTTCTCTTATAAGTACAAAAGAACAAGCCCATTCTTCCTCAGATCTATCGCCCACCACCTCCGGCCAACCCAACCCCACTTTGAATCTCAACCATCAAGCCCAACAATCATCGTCCAGCTTCAAAATGTCATAGTCGACTCCAACAACAGTGATCTGAGACTCTAACAATGGAAATAATGGATGATTCTAGACTTATGGTAACTCCAGCGACGATATGAGGCCCCGAAAACATCAAAACAGGCCTCTCTTTCACTTTTCTAACAGATCATATAAGGGGAGGGTAGGCTTGTCTTTTGGGCCTAGGGCATTCAAGACACTCAACAATTTAGGGGCACTCCCATAGTTTTTACTTTTGGGCTTGATTAGGAGTCTTTTTAAGACTAATATAAAAAATATTAAGACCCACATGGTCTCTGGCCCAATAAAGCATTGGGTTTCGCATGTGGGCAACACACTGGTGAAAGAAATGGGTTAGGCCCTCCTTTTATAGTGGAAGTTGGTTTCAACACATCAGCCGAACAAGTGGAAGTTTGTGCTCCCCTCCTTATAAAGCCTCAAAGTGACTCTCCTTTTTTCCAAATGGGAGAACAAGCCAACAATCAATAACATTTTTACATGTTACCGTCTGGTTTTAATTTTTTTAAGAAAGTTTGTTCAAGAATGAAGCGCATGTTATTGTGAAATAGGTCTAGGGCACTCCAAACCCTTGGGCTAGCTCTAGATAGGTTATGGGGTGGGGTTGCTTAATTCATCCAGTTGCAAAATGCCATGTCTGAAAGCTTCAAAACCAAACAACCACCAGATATGGGTGGACCCAAGATACCATATTCGGCCTTTCGCATATCCTCCTTCTCCCTCCAACAAACAAGCCATTAAACACATATACTAAACCCAACGGCTTAATGCCATCTATGTCAAGTTGACAAGAAGGGGGTATAAAGACTATAGTTTCAAAGATAGGGGGGTCAGTGTATGTTTTTAAATCTCAAGGGAACCTCTCAGTGAAATTTACCCTCCCTTTTCTTCCCAAAAACATAGTTTTTAATCCTTGCATGTGCAGTAATTCATTTTTTCTTTCCGCAATAATTTGGGTAGTGAGAATTTCCGCATATATAGGTGGGCAATAAGTTGGGTGAGAAGGCTGCAGCATTGGAGAAATGGATCGCTCATACAGTAGTATAATATTATTGGAGTATACTTTTGTGTAAATTAATAATAACAAGACTTAAAAATAATATCTTACCACATGGGCACAAATCTAGCAAGTGACTCGCTGCAGTTTATCCCAACTGGTGATCTCTCTGAGGTTCTAACACTACTGCATTTAACACAAAAAACAAAAAAAGTTATTATTGTTATAAAACCAAGCGAATAATAAGAGCTGAAAAATAAATAAACTGGTGGGCACAAAATATGTAGAAAAGTTAATCTTCTGTACTCAAATTATATTCAGAGTGGTATACTGCCTTTTCTTTTCTCTCTTTGCTTGTGTATGTTTTCTTCCTTGACCAATTGCCTTATATATCCAAAAGGCTTCGAAAGATACAACTACCACAATAAAGTTCTTCTATCTACGATTACAATTTCCAAGATGGTCATCCATCTTCTGATAACATTTATAACACTCCCCTTTGGATGACCACAAATTAAAAGTATGCCTCGTTAAAACCTTACCAAGGAAAAACCCAATGGGAAAAACCTTAGGTGAAGGAAAAAGAGTACAATCGTTTATCTTTTAGTATTAATTACTCCCCCTCAACCTTGCATGATATGTCTTTGAGTCGGCACATCCCAATACCGTAAATCCACTTCTTAAATGTTGCGGTTGGTAATGCCTTGGTGAATAAATCTGCTAGATTGTCGCTAGAACGTATTTGTTGAACATCAATATCACCACTTTTCTGGAGATCATGGGTGTAGAAGAATTTTCGTGAAATATGCTTAGTTTTGTCTCCTTTGATATAACCAGCTTTAATCTGTGTGATACATGCGGCATTATCTTCATGTAATATGGTCGGGTTATCTTTGATAGAAGATAAATCACATTTTTCCCGAATGTGCTGTATCATAGATCTCAACCAAACACACTCACGGCTTGTTTCATAAATTGCGATAATTTCAGAATGATTAGAAGAAGTAGCAGTCAACGTTTGTTTCACAAAACACCATGAAATAGTAGTTCCACTGATAGGCGTGTGGAAAGCTTGCTTTTGAGCGCCTAAATAGGGTGGTTTAGTATGTTAGACGTGCGGTTAAAGCTTTATTTTCCACTTGATATATGCACGTGGTGTTTTTGTGTATTGAGCGTATTTTGTAGGTAATTTAGGGTTGTGGGAGCGATTTCGTGGCATTGGGAGTACATGCGCGAAGACGAAGAGTGGGAATTGCACGGAGTTTGCATGAAAGTGATCGTAACCCGCCGGGAGCGCTACCCCATTTCTCTGGACCGCTCAAAATGGGCACAAAAGGTCCAAAAATAAACCAAGAAGGTTCTTGGCGCTACTCCAAAAGTGGTGTAGCACTACTGGTCTGTTAAGAGGTCAACAGTCAAAAGGGGAGGCAGCCGAGAGTCCTATGCTTGGTACGCGTCTTTACTCGTCTTATTTTTAGTCACCTGGTCGATCAAGCAACCACTACAAGTGAACACATATCCTGTTTGTGATTGAGCTTTGTGTGGATCAGATAAATAACTAGCATCTGCGTATTCGATTAATTGTGACTTCGATCCATTTGAATAGAACAAACCCAAATCAACCATTCCTCGGAGATAACGAAATATGTGTTTAATTCCTTTCCAATGTTGTTGAGTAGGAGCTGATCTACATCAAGACAATAAATTTACTGAAAATGCAATGTCTGGTCGTGTACAATTTGCTAGGTACATAAGTGCACCGATGGCACTCATGTATGGTACTTCCGGACCAAGAATTTCCTCTCCCTCTTCTTGGAGACGAAATGGATCTTTGTTCACATCAAGTGATCGAACAACCATAGAAGTACTCAATGGATGTCCTTTATCCATGTAGAATTGCTTAAGATCTTTTTCCGTATATGTCGACTGATGTACTAGAACTCCAGTTAGCAAATGCTCAATTTGCAAGGTGAGACAAAACTTTGTTTTGCCAAGATCTTTCATCTCAAACTCTTTCTTTAAATATTCAGCGGTTTTTATGAGCTCTTCCGGAGTTCCCATGAGATTTAAATCATTGACATAAACCGCAATAATTGCAAAACCATAGTTTGATTTCTTCGTAAAAATACATGGACAAATAGGATCATTTTCATATACCTCTTTTAACAAATAGCCGCTAAGGCATTTGTACCACATACGACCATATTGTTTCAACCCATATAAAGATTTTTGTAGCTTATGCGAAATAAACACTTGGGGTTTTGAATTGCATGCTTTAGGCATAGTATATCCTTCAGGGACCTTCATATATATTTCAGCATCTAGTGATCCATACAAGTATGTTGTCACAACATCCATCAAACGCATGTCCAGACATTCTTCAACTACCATGCTAATAAAAAATCTGAATGTGATAGCATCCATTACGGGAGAGTATGTCTCCTCATAATCAATTCTAGGTCTTTGCAAGAAACCTTGTGCAACAAGTCGTGCTTTATATCGCACAACTTCATTGGTCTCATTGGGCTTTTGCACAAACACCCATTTGTATCCCACCGGTTGTATTCCTCCAAGGTTTGAACTCCAGGTCCAAATACTTCTCTCTTTGCGAGAGAATTTAACTCTGCTTGAATTGCTCCTTTCCACATTGGCCAATCATTTATGCGTCGACATTCTTCGACAGTTTGTGGTTCACTTTCATCATCACTTCTAGTAATGTCAAGAGCAACCTTAAATGAAAATGCATTGTTGACAACGGTTTTATTTCTGTCCAACATTTCTCCCGTACTCATATAATGTATTGAGATTTCATTATTCTCAGGTACCTGTTCCATTTCAGGAAATAACTCTCTGGGAGATTTAGAAGTAGGAGAAAATATTGATAAATTCATTCTTTCATTTGCGGGTTTAGCCTCTTCATGAGATTTTACATTTATTAGCTTGATCCCCCCAAGAGTGTCAGCTATTTCAAGGACTTCAATTTGTTTGCCTTGGATTTTCCTCTTCCAGAGAAGTTTATCTTTGGCACCAATAGGTTTCCCACGCTTCTAGCGTGCTTTAGATTCATCCGTTGTTGTACTAGTAATTTGTCTTGCGAAAATTTCGATCCATGCTGGGATATTGGCAGCTGGTATATCAGACTTGGTTACTTTATTTGCATCTGTAAATGCATCTAGTAACTGATTTGCAATACTTTGCAAATGAATGATCCTTTGAACTTCCAGTTCACATTGATTAGTACAAGGATCAAGATGAGATAATGCTGAAACATTCCAAGTAATTCCACGTCGAGCTTCAGGCTTCGACCTATCTCCCCCTAATGGTGGGAAAACTAATTCATCAAAATGACAATCCTTAAAACGTGCCTTAAACACATCACCTATTAGGGGTTCAAGGAATCTAATGATAGATAAAGAATCAAAATCAACATAAATTCCAAGCCTACGTTGTGGACTCATTTTAGTACGTTGGGGTGGTGCAATAGGTACATACACAGCACAACCAAAAACTCTTCTGTGAGAGATATTCGTTTTTGACCAAGAGCAAGCTATGTGGGTGAAAATTTATGATATGCAGTTGGTCTAACATGAATCAGAGATGCAGCATGTAAAATAGCATGTCCCCAAGCAGAAACTAACAATTTTGTTTTCATAACAAATGGTCGAGCAATTAGCTGAAGTCTTTTAATAAAAGATTCAACCAAATCATTTTGGGTATGAGTATGTGCAACAAGATGCTCAACATCAACATCAATTGACATGCAATAATCATTAAATGCCTGAGATGTGAACTCTCCAACATTGTCAAGACGAATTGTTTTGATTGATGATCTAAGAACTGTGCTCTTAATCTAATGATCTAAGCAAGGAATCTAGCAAATGCAACATTTTGTGTAAACAGTAAACAGGTATGTGACCATCTAGTTGAGGCATCAACTAGAATCATGAAATATTGAAATGTTTCACATGGTGGGTGTATCGGCCCACAAATATCTCCTTGTATTCTTTGTAAAAATGATGGTGATTCAACAATCACTTTGGAGATTGATGATCTAATTATCAGTTTCCCTTGTGAACAGGCATTACATGGATAATTTTTGGGTAATAGAATCTTCTGGTTCTTTAACGGATGCCCTTGTGAATTTTCAACAATACGATGCATCATTATTGAACTTGGATGCCCAAGGCGATCATGCCAGAGCATAAAAAGTTTTGGGTTGGAGCACTTTTGGTGCATCACAGTATATGATTCAATTGTTCTAATCGTCGTATAATATAACCCAGAAGATAATGCATAAATTTTTTCTAATGCTAGCTTCTGGCCAGACACATTAGAAGTGATATACAAATATTCTTTTTTACCTTCGTTTGTGGTTTCAATATGATAACCATTACAACGTATATCCATAAAACTTAACAGATTTCTATTGGATTTGGTAGAATACAAAGCATTGTCAATATTTAAATTTGTTCCGTTTGCTAGAACAATATTTGCTCTTCCAAAGCCTTCAATTAGGTCTATAGAACCTAATATTGTATTGACATAAGCTTTTATCTTTGTCAAATGTTTGAAATATCTATTATCTCGAAGAATAGTATGTGTCATACCATTGTCTACCAGACAGATATCTTCACCATTTACCTTTGCATTTCATAATGTCTCATTAGTATCCATGCTCCTAAATGCAAAAATACAAATTTAAAAATTTCACAAATAAGTAACTGAAACATATCATGAAACTTTTTTTCCAAAATCAAATACAAGATGACATATTTCTTACAACATTATTAAAAGATAGATTAGTCCTTAGACTATTATTTCAAACATAAGCAAAAATATTTATTTAGTCCAAATGCATTGACCAATCAGGGTAGTCATCTCCATCATCAAAGAAATCATCTTTTGTCCCACTAGGTCCAGCACGTAAATCAGATATATCAAAAGATGAAAAATCAAAAGGTTCAAAAAGGTCAATTTGATTAACTTGGTCAAGAAAATTGGTTTCAACTTCTTTTCCTTTCCCCTTGATTGATGCCTGGTAAAGATCAACTAAATGTTTTGGCGTATGATAGGTACACGACCAATGACCTTTTACTCCACATTTGTAACATGAATCTTCTGTATTCTTAAAAGGTTTAGCTTGTAAATCTTTTCCTTTTCCTTGGGATACATCCGACCTATCCCACTTATTCCACTTCCGGGAAAAATCAGTTTTCTTGTTGGGCTTCTTGATGTGTCCTCCACAGACTTGGTAGTTATGACCACACACCGTCCACGTCCGCGCCCATGACCTCGGCCATGGCCGCGGTCACCTCCCTGACTGTGGAATGAGACTCCGTTTGCTTCTGGAAACAGTATAGATCCGGTTGGATGAGACTTGTGATTTTTCATTAATAATTCATTGTTTTGTTCAGTTACCAGGAGACAGGATATCAGATCCGAGTATTTTTCATAGCCCCTCTATCTATATGTTTGTGATAGATTCATGTCTCTGGGGTGAATTGTGGAATATGTCTTTTTCAACATATCCATTTCAGTAATTTTCTCCCCACACAGTCTCATAAGTGAAACAATTCTGAATAAGGCAGAATTATACTCGCTAATCGATTTGCAATCTTCAAATCGTAGGTGCATCCAATGATAACGAGCCCTAGGCAACATGACTGTCTTTTGGTGCCCATATCTTTCCTTCAAGTTGTTCCACAAAACTAGTGATTCTTTGACAGTGGGATACTCGGACTTCAGGTCCTCGTGGAGGTGATGTCGGATAAAGATCATGGCCCTTGCACGATCCTTCAAGGATGCACTATTACCATTTGTGATCGTTTCCCGATTTCCATTGCATCGAGATGAATCTCTATATCAAGGATCCATGACAGATAATTTCTTCCTGAAATGTCAAAGGTAGCAAATTTCAATTTTGTGTAGTTCGACATTGTCTATAAAAACAAGTGATTCCAATTTAGATAAACAAATATCAAATGATTTTTAACTACTGAAAAAGACTATTGTTGCATGGCATAAAAAAAACAACAAAAATATTGATAAGGCTAGATGAATTAGTGTTGCACGTATGTATATATGCAAATATATACCGTCCTCTGTATCATATATATGATACAACTTATAGGAATAGACTTTGAAGAATAATAAACAATTTTGTAGTTAGAAAAACTATTCATTCTGACATGTGGATTGAAAAATCACTGATATAGTTTTCTACATGTCCTTTTTATTTCATTATTTACAACCTAATTTGAATCTAATATGAGAACTTTTATTTCCTCTAGTTGCTATTACACAAAAAGGATATAAATGCAAATATGCAAGTGATGTGTAAGGTCAAGAAATAAATTGACGAGAGATTAACAATGCTAGTATAATAAAAGTTTCCTATTCCTTGTTTGAGCTTTAGCTCACAGAAGATCATATTCTTAAAAGGTCAACATTGAGGTACTAAAATAACAGAGGAAATGTTATAAATAAATAAATACGTTAATGTATGTCTAACCACTGGGGTTAGCTTAGCAGAACTCATAGTTAATCCTGATACTCTTAATGTGGAAGAAATGGAAGCTTCTTTCCTTGAAGCTCAACAACCTTCTATTGATAAGGTTACCTATCCTTCCAAAAATTATCATTTTCAGGAGCTGATAGATATTACTATCTTAGACTTACTCCTCAAGATATATTATTTGAGGAGGATTTTTCTCATAATCAAACTTCTTATAATGGGAAAACCATTTATGAATGGAACATAGATGGTAAATCTGAATATCAGATCGTTGAGATGGTACACCAAATGTTGATGTATTCAACAATATGTAAACAGAATGGTAATTCTCAGAAAACAATTGATAGTTTTATTGTTATAGGATTTACTGGAATCCTTAAAGGATGGTGGGATAATTTTCTTACACCATCTCAAAAAGCAGAAATTCAAGTTGCTACAAAAATGGTAGATGGTAAATTACAAGACGATGTAATTTACACTTTAACTCAAACAATCATTCTTCATTTTGTCGGCAATTGGGCCGATCAATGGGAAAGGAGTCGTTAATTACTTCAAAATCTCAAATTTCCATCTTTAACTCATTTTACGTGGTACAAAGATGTTTTCATGGCAAAAGTCATGCAAAGAAATTATGCTAATAGCAAGCATTGGAAATCAAAATTTGTAGATGGTTTGCCTCATTTCTTCGCAGAGAGAGTTAGGAAGAAATTGAAATTGAGAGAGTTAAACAATGGTTTAACAATAAATTATGATAATCTCAATTATGGCAAAATTATGTCAATAATTATCAATGAAGGTCTTAGCCTTTGTAATGATATCCAATTACATCACCAACTAAAAAAGCAATGACTAACTGGAAAGCAAGAGTTAAGAGAATTTTGTGATCAATTTGCTTATGATACAAATATTTACTCCAAAAATAAGAAATCCAAGAAACAGAGTAAAGAAAAATCTTATAAAAGGAAACGAAAAATATTCCAAGAAATTTTCTAAAAAGGATGAATCAGAAAAATCAACAAATTCTGATGAGAAAAGGAAAACCAAGGGAAAATCTAAAGAAAAATCACAAAAAATGGAAAAATGCAATAAATGTGGCAAAATAGGCCATTATGCCAATAAATGCCTCACTAAAAAGAAGATTAGTGAACTTCAAATTGATGAAGGCTTAAGGCAACAATGATTTAAATTGATGATCAATTCTAGTGATTCTTAATCTAAATTCTCTAAACAGGAGATCAATGAAATCATTTCTACTAAAAGTGACTCTGAATCTACTGAGTCCGATAATCCAATAAAGGATTGCAATTGCAATAATTTAGAATGTTCTACTTCAGATAATTATTGGAAGGCTATTGTCGAGATGAATGGTTTAAGTATAAATGTTTTAACTGACCTACAACAATCACTTCTCAATGTAATTGATCAAATACAAGATCAACAATTAAAAATGAAAATCATTGAATCTTGTCTTTCCTCTATCAAGGAAGAAGAGGAAAAACCCTCTATCTAATAACAACCTATAGCTTAAAAGAGGCTATAAATAGAATATCCTCTGATGATAATACTAAGCCAATAACTATTTCTGACATAAAAGGTGAAATTAATACCCTAAAATTAGAAATAAGATTATTAAATCATTTCAATCCAAAACAATTCAGGATTTAACAACAATTTATCATAGACTAGACGCTCTTGACAACGGTAAATCATTAGTCAAATACGAGGAAAATTTTAATTACTTAAATTTGAATATTATCAATAATATTATCCACCAAAAGTGGCATATACGGATCGCTCTTGTAATTCAACAAGACTACACAATCAAGAACATAATCGCTCTAGTTGATAGTGGAGCTGATATGAATTGTATCTAGGAAGGAATTGTTCCTACACAATATTTCGAGAAAACCACACAAGGCCTTACTAATGCCAGTGGTTCCAAAATGATCATTAAATACAAATTAAATGGAGTTTATATCTGCAATCAAGAGATCTGTGTAGAAACAAGTTTTCTTTGCATAAGAAATCTCCAACAAGAAGTAATATTAGGAACACCTTTTCTAGCAATACTTATGCTTATGCAAACCAATTCAAAAGGCATAGCAGCCAAAATTGATGGTCATGATGTCTTTTTTGAATTTGTTTCCCAACCAATTTATCGGGAAATAAATGATATTATTCTTAATAAAAATAATCAAATTAATTACCTTCAAAAGGAGGTTCGAATTCTCAATATTGAAGAAATGCTTCAAAATCCTTTTTTACAGGAGAAAATTTCTCAAATAGAGCAAAACTTCAAAGATAAAGTTTGCAGTGATCTCCCTAATGCTTTTTGGGATCGAAAGAAACATATTGTTTCCTTACCATATGAAAAGGATTTTAATGAAAGGAAAATTCCCACCAAGGCTCGATCAAGCCAAATTAAACAAGAATATCTTGTTATGTGTCAAAATGAAATCCATAATTTAATGGATACGAATATAATTAGAAATAGTTACTCTCCTTGGAGTTTCACAACTTTTTACATCAATAAAAAGGCTGAACAAGAAAGAGGAGAACCTCGGTTAGTTATTAATTATAAGCCCCTCAACGAAGTTTTTAATGTGGATTAGGTATCCCATGCCTGATAAAAA
Organism: Vaccinium macrocarpon; assembly: GCA_022606695.1. Taxonomy (NCBI): domain Eukaryota; kingdom Viridiplantae; phylum Streptophyta; class Magnoliopsida; order Ericales; family Ericaceae; genus Vaccinium; species Vaccinium macrocarpon. Next base: position 15,167,152 of record CM040179.1, read on the forward strand.
AGATATTTTATATAGACTGAATAAGGCAGTCATCTTTTCTAAATTTGATTTAAAATCAGGATTTTGGCAAATCCAAATCAATAAAATTCATCGCTATAGAATAGCTTTCACTGTTCCATTTGGGCATTTTGAATGGAATGTTATGCCCTTTGGTTTAAAAAATGCACCTTCAGAATTCCAGAATATAATGAATGATATTTTGTATCCTTCTACGGAATTCGCAATTTGTTATATTGATGATATATTAATATTTCCCCAATCAATAGATCAGCATATCAAGCATCTTAGAATATTTAAAGATGTTATTAAAAGAAATGGTCTTGTTGTTTCTGCCCCAAAAATGAAATTATTTCAAATATCAATTAGATTTTTGGGTCATAATATTCATAATGGGAAAATTGTCCCAATAGATAGAAGTATTGAATTTGCTTCTAAATTTCCTGATGAAATTAAGAATAAAACCCAATTACAAAGATGTTTTGGTAGCCTGAATTATTTAGGAGACTACTATAAAGAATTAGCATAGGATGTTGCACCTCTATATGAGATACTAAAAAAGAATCCACCTCCCTGGACTGATCTCCATACCAAAGCAGTCCAAAAAAATCAAATTGAAAGCCAAACAATTACCCTTTCTTGCTTTGGCCATTCCATAATGGAAAAAGGTAGTTGAAACTAATGCATTAGACATCTATTATGGAGGAATATTGAAGCAACTTAATCCAACCACCTCCAAAGAAGAATTGGTGAGATATACCTTAGGAGTATTCAAAGACGCTCAAATCAATTACAGTACAATTAAGATGTAAAATGTGTTTCCAAATTTCAAGATGATTTGCTAAATCAGCAATTCCTCTTGAGAATCAATTGAAGTGCTGCTAAATAGGTTTTGGAAAAAGATGTTAAAAATTTGGTTTCAAAACAAATATTTGCAAGGTGGCAGTTAGAATTATCTATTTTTTATTTTGAAATTGAATATATAAAAGGAGAAAATAATTCTCTACCAGATTTTCACACTAGAGAATTTTTCAATGGATAGAATTGAAAAGGAATCCTTAATTTTTTCTTGTAATCATGAGATTTCATAAATAAAAGCAAAAATAAAGGAATTTGAAAAGAAAAATCAATTGCGACTATTTTTTCAAGGAGAATATAATGGAGCTTTACTCCAATATCGCCTTGATTGTAGAAAATTGATACTAAGGCAAAAAGCTTTAGATAAATTAATTACTTTATTCAAGTCCACAAATGGACAAAAATGATGAAGACTATTGGACAATTAGAGCACCATTGACAATGCTTTTCACCAACAGTGTGGAAGAAAGAAATCGCTGGCAAATAATCATGCAGGATCTGAAAATTCTATGGACTCAATTCCTATTCCAACCCTCCACAAAAGCTAATCTTAAATATTGGATAAGAAGGATGAATGGAAAGCTTGCATACTTCGACTTTACTACATACAGTCACAATATCTTGAATGATCGAATTATCTTCTTGAATATACAAGTGCAGGACTATTATTTGGTACAAATTTGTTACCAAAAGATTACAAAAGAGACTTAATTTAATGTCTCTTGCTTAATATTGCAGAATATGTAAAGTCCTCCTGACAGGGGTCGAGGATGAGGAAGAGGTCCTCATAATCGAAGCAATACCAATGTTCGAGGTAACAAATTAAGGGTTACCCAAGCAGATATTGAAGCCTATCTCAAGGCTAAGGTAGCAAGAATTTCTGCTTTGGTAGAAGCATCTTCTTCCACTCAATACAACAATATCCTCACCCAAGAAGTCAAATTTTTCAAAGCTCCAATCACGGAGACAATTTTAATCCTGGAATCACAGGATGAACAATTCAAGAATGATTCATGGGAAATAAAGTCCCGCTATTTGGATACCCATAGCTATCCATATCCTGAAGGTAAATACAAATATGTATATAAAGCCATGTTAATGAAAACAGGCTCAGTGGAAATTACCCACACATATGAGAAGAAGCCAAAGGAAAGCCCAATAGGGTATAGTAAAGCAATTGTCAAGAAAATTTTAATTGTGCTCCAATGGGGAGTACATCCTCTAAATACCAGAGAACTTTCTCTCCAAATTGGAGGAAGAACAATACACTATAATTATTGGGATTATGTAATGGCATGGACCAAGGCTTTTTACTATCAAAATGCAAAGGCCTTCAATAAATATTATCCACAATTAGGTGGCCAAGGTTCAATTCCTAAAGGGAAATCATTCCTTTACTTCACAATTGAAAGCGGAATTCTGTGGATATGGAGATGGAATTTGGAATATGGAGAGGACAAATTGGGTGTCCCAGTTCTTAAAAGAACTTTTTATTATCAATGGTGGAGAGATATTCCTGTTGAGGAAAAAGCCCTAGAAATCCGTTTAAAAATCCAACGATACAAGTCTCTATTCAAGCACTAGGAGAAAAATTCAATCAAAAATCCCTTTTTGAAAATCTCAGCTCAAATTCAGGCAAAAAATCCTTCCCTTCCTAGTGATGAGGTTGTAATTAGGACAATGGACTGTCCAAAGGATCAATTTTTCAAAATAATACCAAATCCAAAGATATCAAATGGAGATGAATCCATGACATCAGCAAAATCGAATGAATTATAATCCATTTCCATGTCTTCCCGGAGAATCCCAGGATCCATATGAAGATTATTGGATGGTATTACTCAAACTCTTCTTGAACAGCTCAGCAAGGGAAAAACAAAATTGCAGTAAACGTCATCCATGTGACGTCATCCATGATGTCGGTGACTCAATTATGAAATTAGAAGTTAGGTGTCGATGGGGCCCAAAGTGTACCCGACTTACATTTAATTTCATTTGAGTTTGAATTTCATTTGAGTTTCATGTTTTGAATCCTCAATATAAGGGATGCGTCTTAGATACTCCGGTAGGCTTTTTTCCAGAGTTTTCTTCCCTCCTCCTCTCTCTTACAATCCTCTATCTCCCACTCCTCCATTGTAATTACTATCCAGCTTTAGTACAATAAAGTCTGCATATTCAGTATAATAAAGTCTGTATATTTTCTGTAAGTATTCCTCTCTCCCCTCTTTTCCGATTCTTACTTTTTTGGTATCAGTCAGTAATGGCTAGCTAATTTGAATGTTAGTTCATATGTAAAGGATAATTAGATATCATCATATTTGGATTTAAGTAAACCTGCATACGGCACATCACCAAAGTCGAGTTGAGGTTTTGTCGGCCGTAAGTTCCCGAGATGGGAGTGATTATTGGCCATGACTCGTAAGCCATTGATAGACGTGTATGCTTGATTGCTTGCATCCAATCTCCTGATTATATCTATACTTGAAAAAGAAGTATCAGTATTATTTTTAACTAGATATTGTTATCCTCTTACATATGAAATAACCTTCTCAAATTTAGTATTAATCATGTTGTCTCAAATTTTATCTCATGATTCTGATAGAATTAATAATTAAGAATTAGTTGAATTTACTAATGTTCAAGAGCACTTGAATCAGTGGACAATTCCACACGTTAATCCAAAAACAATTTACAAAACTGGATTTTTTTATTTCAAAAATAAGTTCGAAAATGATCATTAAATACAAATTAAATGGACTTTATATCTACAATCAAGGGATCTGCTTAGAAACAAGTTTTCTTTGCATAAGAAATCTCCAACAAGTAATATTAGGAACACCATTTCTAGCAATGCTTATGGCTAGGCAAACCATCTACAAATTTTGATTTCCAATGCTCACTATTAGCATCATTTCTTTGCATGACTTTTGCCATGACAACATCTTTGTACCACCTAAAATGAGTTAAAGATGGACATTTGAGATTTGAAGTAATTCACGACTCCTTTCTCATTGATCGGCCCAATTGCCGACAAAATGAAGAATGATAGTTTGAGTTAAAGTGTAAATTACATCTTCTTGTAATTTACCATCTTCCATTTTTGTAGCAGCTTGAATTTTTGCTTTTTGAGATGGTGTAAGAAAATTATCCCACCATCCTTTAAGGATTCCAGTAAATCCTATAATAATAAAACTATAAATTGTTTTCTGGAGAATTACAATTCGTTTACATATTGTTGAATACATCAACATTTGGTGAACCATCTCAACGATCTGATATTCAGATTTACCATCTATGTTCCATTCATAAATGGTTTTCCCATTATAAGAAGTTTGATTATGAAAAAAATCCTCCTCAAATAATATATCTTGAGGAGTAGGTCTAAGATAGTAATATCTATCAGCTCCTGAAAATGATAATTTTTGGAAGGATAGGTAACCTTATTAATAAAAGGTTGTTGAGCTTCAAGGAAAGAAGCTTCCATTTCTTCCATATTAAGAGTATTAGGATTATCTATGAGTTCCACTGACATCATATTTATTGAAAATTTATGTTTAATTCGGTTGGTTAATTCTTCAACCAATTCCTTATTCTTATTGGGATTTCTTAATTTGAAATTTGTCATAGATAAAGGCCGTTTAATGATAGTAAGATAAATTTCCTCCTTATTTTCCTGTTTATCTCTTATTTGATTAACTTGATTTTCAATTTTGATTAATTGAGAGCTCATTATTTGCAAGTTTAGATTAGTAAAATTATTTTGTTTAAAATTTTTATCATTATTACTATTGGCTTCTGAAGGTTTAATATAAGCAGTAGCTTCTAGAAAACCTTGCTCAGTATTAGCAGAATTAGACGATTCTACCTTTATTGGTATTGTGGGAGGACGGACCACACTAATTAATTCTCCATTAATTGCTTCCCGATTCCTATGATAGTTTTCTATCACATTTATGGATTGTCCTAACATCTCATCCCAATGTCTCTCATAAAACCATTGGGCAAAAGGTATTATCTTTTTTATGACATTCTATAAAATTATAGAATTCATCCTTAAAATCTTGTAGTTGTTGTTTATTACAATTTGCAAAATACCATTTTCTGAATTCTTCATAATTGGGTTGGAAGAATTCTTGATTAATAGATCTTCCAATTTCTAGAGTACAAAATTTCATTAATTAATACTAAAATTCATTTTACTCGCCGTTGGCAATTCTCTCCTATTAGAAGGATTTTTGTAGATTGCATGAGGTATTTGATTATCAGATATTCTTAGTCCTATTGGGACTTCCTTTATTGGTTGTTTGATAGTTCAGACACTAAATGTCTGTTGGTAGTAGAAACACTAACCCTGTAGGGTTGATTGTTGGAGAAACTACTCCTAGCACTCCTGCTTCTAGATCCTAATAAAGGATTTCTGAAGGTCAAATTGATGCTTCCTTCCGAATACTGAACAATCAATTCTATATTAAAATTGACAATTGGTCTAGAAGGGACAACATTATTAATTCCCCAACTTTCTGGAAAAGTTATTTCTTCCCAGTTTATTAGCCTATTGGTGGCTACATTAGAAGTAAGCATATTAGTTTCAATTAAGACTGTTTGATCTGGAGGTCCTAATTGATGACTTTAGGATTAATAGTATTTATAACCTTAAAATAAATTCTATAGATAACCGCTTTTACCTCAGATCCTGGCAAATAGTCACAACCATTAGTTTGAGTCCTTAGATTTAAAGATTCTCCTATATTACTATCAGATAATGATAGGGTAAGATTAGGATAAACATTGAAATATACTGGACGATGACACAAACTGGTCTCTATTACACCCATAATTGATGCACGCCAATTATTGCATCTCCCATCTCGGGGAGTAACTTGAAGACATGTATTTCGCCTTAAAAGGGTAAGAGGCTTAAGTGCCACTTGTACTAATCCTAAATGGATGTATTTATAGTCTCTCTAATTCGAGAAAACAAATCTCTTAATTCCCAGAGATTGATGATTTTATCTTCATTATTAATAAATTCAATTCTTTATATGGTTTTTATAACCATACTACTTTTGAAATAAAAAAATCCAGTTCTATAAATTATTTTTGGATTAACATGTGGTACCATAAGGAGGGACATATAGTGTTCTAATCTCAGACATTGAATTGAATAGTTGAGATTGAGTGTCAAATATTGTGTAAAAATAGATATGAGTATAACAAGGGTATTTTAGTCTTTTCCCTTATTTCTGTCTAGAAATTTAACAGATTTAAAAGGAAGGAGTGATGTGCTTGATTTTGGTAGTTAAGGGGGTCATGTTGGCATGTTTTTTAGTTTAGGGGATGTAAGGACCCTTGTTTTAAATTATTTTTCCGAATATAAAGTTGGGAAATGTGAAAAATTATTTAAAATGTTAAAGTGTTAGATTATCTAGTGTTCTGAGTCGGTTGGGACCCATTAGCATTACACTAGCCAATTGGAGGAGGTGTGGTGTAATTATTTGAAATACTAGTGGGTGTGTGGTGTGAGAGAGGAGAGAGACAAGTCTCGCTCCCCCCTTATCCAGCCATCCCTCTCTCTCTCTCTTCTTCCTCTTCCATTTTCTTCTTCTTCCTCCACCAAATCTCACCCAATCACTTTTGTCCCTTCACAACCTTTGCTCAAAATCAACTCCTCTACGCGTTTGGAAGCTTGGTTGTAACGGCCCGACTTTTCTTTTCCTAATAACTATTTTTCGCTTAGACGTTTAGCTTTTATTTTTGGGTCCTATTTAATTATTTTTGTGGTATTATTGGCATTGTTATAGTTTTAAGAATGTAAGTCTAAACTTAATTAAATTGTTGTGTAATATACTATTATTAGGCTAATTACATAATATAACCATGTTTATTAAGTTATTCACGTATCTCTAATAAATTAGTTAGCTAATATTTAGGAGTGGTTTAGGTGGCAGTTTTCATAATTAAACCTATAGATATATAAATTACTAGTTAACTTCCTAGGATTATTATTTGAGTGAGTACTGAGAGGAGGACTTTAAGAAAGAGGAAAGCCGCCAGAGGCGTAAGTAGGTTTTGTCGAGGCGGTTGACGTGTTCCTGTTTCGTCTACCATTGTTGTAAGTTTTCGTATTCTCCCTTGATTCATTACATTGCATCAGTACAATTAGAAAGAGAATTATGGTTTGGGTGGACAATATTTTAAGTAAAACTATTGGGCTGCATCTTATCTTACTTGGTGGTGTATTCGGGGTGTGTGTGTGTGTGTGTGTGAGAGAGAGAGAGAGAGAGAGAGAGAGAACACGTGAAGGAGGGGCTGCCATATGTGTGTGGTGTGTTGTGTATAAGTGATCTGATATCTCTCTCTTGCAATTATAATGGAGTTTCATAGTGGGGTTAATTTTAATATTAAATCCGTGGCTAAAAGTGTGAGTTTTCGGTGATGTACAGTTCTAATTGCATGGAAGGGAAATTAAGAATTTCGTTATTGAAGTTTGGTTTTGAAGTGTTAGGTGGCTTCATGTTTGGAAAGTTTGGGGTACTTTGGTAGTAGTATATATGGTTCCCCTAGCTTTACATATTCCGTGCTATATCATTCGACGAGTTGGTTATTTTGCATTCTCTATTTCTTTTTTACAGGCTAGTCTCTTTTTGCGTGTTCGACTTGCATTGTCATTGGACCCAGGTGAGTGGTTAATCGTGTTACGTATTTTCGAACTCGCCGTGTCCCTTAAATTATCCTTTTGGAAAAATTATCATTTGGTTATTGGAACCATGAATTGTTTATATTGATCTTTTAATTGGTATGCGATTAAAAAATATTCTTTTGGTGAGAACTTGGTGGATACTGATGGGAACATTTATTGTTGAAAGTCCAGGGAAATTAATCCTGCAGGTGCGGGTGACTCGGCCATTGGGAAGAGACCAGGTGTTCCGCGCGGTGACCCTAGTGCTCAATGGCATACTTTTGCCGGATCGTTCTTAGGGAAAAGTTCCACGGGCTGCCTACTCGTGGTGACTCTAAGTTTCGATATTGGATCCAATTTTTGAGATATTTGTTCACTGGCACTTGGTACTTTTTGGTATTGGTTATGGTTCCCTATTGTTGTTGGATATCGTACTGTGATCACCAAAACAAGACTTGTTTCTGGTAAAAAGGATTTATTGACTTAAATTGTTGTTTTGTGGTACACCTCGTATGCCTAATTATGTTTACATATTAATATATTTTTATCCCTGTTTTAGAACTGTATTTATTATACATGTTTTGCCATTCACTGAGCTTGTGAGCTGATGGATTTTATCCACCATCATTTTTAGGAAAATCGAGCCGGTAGATGAGGACTCTGGCGGCGTCTTGGGGAAACTGCTGTCTCGACCTCCATAGGATTACATGCATCGTAGTTTTTATTATTTAATTTATTTCGTTTCCGCACATGGTTAAACCTTGTTGGTAAAAAATAATAATGGAATTCTTTCCGTCGATGGTGGATAATTTTGTTATCGTTTGGTTCATGGGATGGTGTGCCCCATGCTTTGTTGAGACAATTTTGTTTCATTTTATTTATGAAATAAAGAATGGTCTCTTAGTATTCATTAGTTATTTGATTTTAGGCTGCGTGTTCCATAAGTTGGCCTTGTGGTTCACGGCCGGTCATTTCCCGTTTTGGGGTGTGACAATTGTGGTATCAGAGCTTGGTTCTTATAAAATAAAAAATAAATTTTTTTTTTTGCATTCATCTTGCATCATTATCATTAGTGGAGGTCCAAGTCCCCAGAGTCCTTTAGGTTTTTCCTTGATTGCTTATTTATTTATTTATAGATTATTGGTTATTGTTTCACAATTATATAATCATATCTGGATTGTTTCTTTGACGTAATTTAGGTGATGGATCGCTCATGTCGTACTTCTAGGTCCGTTTATGGGGGTTCAGCAGCTAGAGGTCACGGTCGGGCCACTCCTACCGCTCGTGGTCGTGGTCGTACCCCTCCTACTACTCGTGGCCATGGTCGTACCACCCCTACTGCTCGTGGTCGTGGTCCGACAGCTCCAACGGGCCGTGGCAGAGGTGGTGTCTCCTCGACAACTCACGATGACACAGTAGACTAGGAACCTTCTATTGAGCCAGTGGACACAACAACCCCCATTGATCCAATTGCTCAAGTTATTGCCAATTCTGTTGCACCCACAGCTACTATTGACCCCACAGCTGCTTATCAAGCCATTCAAACATTGGTAGGATTGTTCACAGGGCAACAAGTACAGGCAGGACCAGTAGATGCTTCAAGGTCAATGACTTTGGATAAGGGTACAGTTCTGGATAGGTTTTTGAAGACTACTCCACCATCATTTATGGGGTCAGACAAACCATCTGATGCTGAAGCTTGGTTATTAAGGATGGAAAGATATTTGACATTTTGGGCTGTTCTGAGACACAGAAAGTGTCGCTGGCAACGTATAAGCTAGAAGGGGACGCAGAGCATTGGTCGCATATGGCCAAGCAGAAATATAAGGGAAAGGAGCATAAATTAATTTGGAGTGCTTTTAAGAAGGAATTTGAAGATAAATATATTCCACCTGCAGTTAAGAATCAAAAGCGCACTGAGTTTCTGAAATTGGAACAAGGGAATATGTCAGTTGCAGAATATCAACGCAAATTTAATGAGTTGTCCAGGTTTGCAGGGAAACTGGTGGAAAAAGAGGAAGATAAGGTGTGGCATTTTCTGAGGGGGCTTCGACCTGATATTCGTGGAAGGGTTTCGTTACTGGATAGCGAGACCCTATCTCAGCTTGTAACTAAAGCTCTAACATCAGAGAAGGATATTGCAGAGGAAAAAGGTGCGCAGAATCAAGACGGAGAGGTACGTGTCGACGTAGTAGTGGTAGTGGGTATCCCGCAGCAGGGTGCGCATTAACCGAGCCAAACTAATGAAGGGGTGAGGGAGGCATCGAGGCCATGCTTCAAGTGTGGTAAGCCACACGCAGCGGCTTTTCGCTGTGATGGGTCACCTCGGATATGCTTCACTTGTGGGCAAGCTGGTCATATCTCAACCTATTGTAGAGCTCAAGTTGGTGGAAGGAATCAAGCACCTCAAAGTCAGAGATAGCCAGCTCGTGGAGGTGGGTATAATCAGCGACAGTCAAATAATCAGGGGAATTATAAGCAGCATGCTCAAAATGGGGGTCAGGGGCAGAAGAATATGACTGAGGGGCGTGTGTATGCTATGACACAGCAGCAGGCTAAGGATGCGCCATCTGTGGTGCAAGGTACTCTCTCTATTTCGAATGTACCTGCTCGAGTTTTGTTTGATTCTGGTTCAACACATTCTTTTGCTGCTCCTAGATATTTGTGCCAATTACCTATTGTTGTTAAGGTATTAGATGTATCTATTATGGTGTCTACTCCAATAGGGAAAACAGTGAAATTGGATGAGGTTTCTAAGTCTTGCGGCGTAGAGATAGGTGGCAAAATCTTACCAGTAGACCTTATTTCATTGGAGATGCATGACTTTGATGTTATCCTAGGGATGGATTGGTTGTCAAAATACAAAGCCACTATAGATGTAAGAAGAGGGTCGTTTTTGCTATGCCAGGGGAGTTAGAGTTTAGTCTACAAGGGGACCAGAACGTGTCATCGATTAGTTTTCTTTTGTCTCTACAGGCAAGTCGATTGTTGAGGAAGGGGTGTTGTGGTTATTTAGCTTATGTGGAGAGTGAGGATCAAACTGCACAAAAATTGGAGGAATTGCCAATGGTAAAGGATTTTCCTGATGTTTTCCCAGAGGACATACTTGGTCTTTCTCCAGATCGTGAGGTTTAGTTCATAATAGATCTTGTTCCTGGTATAGCGCCTATTTCTAAGGCTCCTTATAGAATGGCACCAGCTGAGTTGAGGGAGTTACAGGTGCAGTTACAAGAATTGCTTGATAAGGGATTTATTAGGCCTAGTGTGTCACCGTGGGGAGCTCCTGTTTTGTTTGTGAAAAAGAAGGATGGTTCTATGCGATTGTGTATTGACTATAGGGAGTTGAATAAGGTTATAGTTAAGAATAGATATCCGTTGCCGCGTATAGATGATCTGTTTGATCAATTGCAAGGGGCTCAGGTGTTTTCAAAGATTGATTTGAGGTCTGGTTACCATCAGTTAAAGGTTAGGGAGGCAGACATTCTAAAAATAGCTTTCAGAACACGTTATGGACATTATGAGTTTTTAGTGATGCCTTTTGGTCTGACTAATGCCCCTGCAGCATTTATGGATATGATGAATAGGGTCTTTAAACTCTAGCTTGATCACTTTGTTGTGGTGTTCATTGATGATATTTTAATATATTCCAAGAGTAGAGAGGAACATGAGGAGCATTTGAGGATAGTCTTTCAGATTCTTAGAGAACAAAGGTTGTATGCAAAGTTTAAGAAATGTGAGTTTTGGTTGAACAGTGTGTCTTTCCTTGGGCATGTGATCGGAAAAGGAGGGGGTATCTGTTGATAGTAAGAAGGTAGAGGCTATTGTTGATTGGCCACGTCCGAAATCAGTGACAGAAGTGCGTAGTTTCTTGGGTCTCGCTGGGTATTACAGGCGGTTTGTGGAAGGGTTTTCTCGCATTGCTGCCACTTACCAATCTCACTCGAAAGGGGGTGAAATATGAGTGGACGGATAGTTGTGACCACAGTTTTAAGGAACTTAAGCAGAGATTGACTACGGCACTGGTACTTGCATTACCAACTGAGGGTGGTAACTTTGTTATTTATAGTGATGCATCTCACCAAGGGTTGGGTTGTGTGCTTATGCAGCACGATAGAGTGATAGCGTATGCTTCTCGCTAGTTGAAGGTACATGAGAGGAATTACCCTACACATGATCTGGAGTTGGCGGTGGTTGTGTTTGCACTAAAGATATGGAGACATTACTTGTATGGAGAGACTTGTGAGATTTATACTGATCATAAGAGCCTAAAATATATTTTTACCCAAAAAGAACTTAATTTGAGGCAAAGGCGATGGCTTGAGTTGTTGAAGGACTATGACATTAGTATATTGTATCATCCGAGAAAGGCAAATGTAGTGGCAGATGCATTGAGTAGGAAGTCGACTGGGGCAAGTTTGGCATCTTTGACAGTTCAGCCACATCTGGTAGAGGACCTTAGGCGGTTGAGGGTGGAGATAATACGGTATGGAGATAGTGCTATATGTAGTCAGCTAATAGTGAAACCAAATTTGTTGGATAGAATTCGACAAGCTCAACAAGATGATCGCGTGTGTAAAAGGATTTTGGAGGGCATGTCGAAGGGCGAAAGTAGTGGGTTCATTGTGGGTAAAGATGAAGTACTTAGGTTTGGGGATCGTATTTGTGTGCCAGGCGGTGGTGATTTGAGAACAGAGATTTTGGCTGAGGCTCATAGTTCTGGTTATAGTATTCATCCAGGTAGCACTAAAATGTAGAAGGATTTACGAGAGCATTTTTGGTGGAATGGTATGAAAAAGGGTATTGCGAGGTTTGTGGAACAATGCCTTACATGTCAATAGGTTAAGGTGGAGCATCAAAAGCCGGCAGGAAAACTTCAGCCTCTACCATTACCTGAGTGGAAGTGGGATCATATCTCTATGGATTTTGTATCTGGGTTGCCTCGGACCAGCAGTGGGCACGATGCAGTTTGGGTTATAGTTGATCGGCTCACTAAGACAGCTCATTTTATTGCCATTAAGATGACATATACTTTGGATCGTTTGGCGCAGTTATATGTCAAGGAGATTGTTAGACTACATGGAGCACCTGCATCAATTGTGTCGGACCGTGATCCCTGATTTGTGTCTAAGTTTTGGGGGGCATTGCAGTCAGCAATGGGTACTCGCTTACTTTTCAGTTCTGCTTACCACCCGCAGACCGATGGTCAGATAGAGAGGACTATTCAGACTTTGGAGGATTTGTTGAGAGCATGTAGCCTAGAGTGGAAAGGAAATTGGGATAATCAATTGCCGTTAATGGAATTTGCATATAACAACAGTTATCATTCGAGTTTAGGAGTTGCTCCGTATGAGGCTTTGTATGGACGAAAGTGTAGATCACCCATATGTTGGTATGAGGTTGGAGAGAGGCAACTTTTGGGACCTGAGTTGGTGGAGGATGCGACTCGAAAGATTGCTATTATTAGGGAGAGGCTTGCAATGGCTCAGAGTAGACAGAAAAGCTATGCCGACAATCGCAGGAGGGATTTGGAGTTTGCAATAGGAGATATGGTGTTTTCTAAGGTGTCCCCTTGGAAGGGTGTTATTCGTTTTGGCTAAAAGGGAAAGTTAAGTCCTCGCTATATTGGGCCTTTTGAGGTTTTGGAGAGGATTGGCGAGGTGGCTTATTGTTTGGCGTTGCCGCCTAGTTTGGCTCAAGTTCATAATGTTTTTCATGTATTGATGTTGAGGAAATATATGCATTGCCCATCCCATGTGATCGATTATGAGCCACTGCATGTTCGTGATTATTTAACCTATGATGAGCAACCGGTTGAGATTCTCGACACAAAGGAGAAGGTGCTTCGCAATAAAACGATTCGTTTGGTTAAAATTTTGTGGCGCAATCATGCGGTTGAAGAAGCCACATGACAGCTAGATGAAGAGATGCGTGAGAAGTACCCACACTTGTATGATTGAGGTTAGTGTGCAATTGTTTTAATATGTTTTTTCTTCTGTTACCAAACTATAGTTTGACAAGATGATTGGTTCACATAATTCGCGAACCAAATTTCACCACAAAAACATTTTTCATGGTCTTTTTTTGGTATTATGTATAAGGTTTTTAAGTTCTGTTTTCCTACCTTGTTAATGGCTATTTTAAGCACCAACATCAACATAAATTAAGCCCAAAATTACAATATATATAGGTCTATTTTAAGGGCGGTTTATTTTTAAATTTTAAAAATACATATATATAGGTCTACTGAACATGTACAGTACCAAAACAATCTAAACATCGATATAATCGGTCGAATGACTATTTTATTTGGAGTTTGTTAATAATTTTTGAAAGGGTTGGTTTATGGGATATTTTAAGCACCAACAAAAACACAAATACAAACACAAAATATGCAAAAACACATTATCCCTTCTTGGATTTGGGTAATCGTATAAACTCTAGTGTGGTCTACAAACACATCATTTCTACACAAAGCAAGCGATAGCATCTGTCTTATTGGACGAGATTAATATAAAGAATAGCAGACTTTATTTTATAGGAATAATGGGTTTGTAAACCAAACGCAAATAAATCAAATCACGTACAAAAAATCAATCTAGGCAATGTATATATTTGTCTCTCTCTAAGATTTTAGGATTCACACACACACACACACACATATATATATAAACAAGATCAGAAACCCAACACAAAGATGATGAAAAATTCGAAAAATCAACACAAAGATGAAGATCAGAAACCCACGATCCTACCTAGATCATACACAAACCTAGATCAACAAACGTAGATCGAAAAAATCGAAATATGAAGATCAGAAATATCAACACAAAGATTTCGGTCGAAATCATGCATACCTTCTCTGTTAACAAGGGAAATCGCCAACAAATTGCAACCAAATCGCAACCCACAAGCCTCTGTGTTCGAATCTCAAGTGTTGCAACAAAAATGGTGACCAGCGGCTTCATAAAGGGGGATTAAGAGGGCTGAAATCGTCAAAACACCACGCCTTCTACTCCCGGATAACTTTTGGGTAGTGTTAGAGGAGCCCAAAAGTTATCAGGGGCAAGCACCTCGCGATCGATAGTCGTAGAGTGGGTGAAATGTTTTCAGGGAGGAAGAAGAAGGTTGTCAAACGGGGTGTAAGCTGGGGCCCACAATATAAGAGGGGGTAATGGCTTATAAGGGAGGCTATGCCCCCATCCAAACAGGCTATTAGTGTTAATAGTAACAATAAAAGTGCTTCTCTCGTCCCAAATTTTCTATCCAATTTTTGGCCTACGTGCCCATTTTGAATTACTTATATTTTAGAGTCTACAATATAATTTTAATTACATGATTTTAAAATTTTTATTTAATAGAAATAATTAAGATCTATTCAATAAGATTCATATTTCATATAAAAAAATATACATTCAACAATACAAACACATTGTTACCTAACATACGTTTGAAGACTATAAGAACGCTATAAACAAAAGGTCACATCTCATTAGGCATATTAAAAAGTTACTATGTTTGATTTTCCTTCATTTGCAGCATGTGTTCACTTTTTTTTAGATAAGAGTGCGTCATTGAAATTATTTTAAAGTAGGAGCGTAATTGAGCCCGTAATTTCTTTCTAAAACAACTGGAAAAAAAGAAAAAAAGATGAGCAGACGTGGACCTCCCTCAAGGCTCAAATGCAAAGGAAGAAAAGCAATGGCCCAGATTCTCTCCCTGCTTTCTGGCTCTGCCTTTATCTTCCCAATATCTCCCCTCACTCACTCCCTCTCTCTCTCTCTCTCTCTCAATAGCAGTAGTAGAAAGAGGAGAGATAAGTGAAGAAGAAGATGTTGTTGGGTAAAAGACCCCGTCCTCCGATTAAGAGGACCACTAGTATGACCGAGTTTACCTTGGATCTAAACATCGACGAGGGCCAACAGCAGTCCGATCCTTTTAATGGCGGCGCCGGCGTTGATGGCCGTATAGATCAACGGTTGTTGGCTGCCGCTGCAGTCACACCTCGTACCAACCGCCGTAACTCTGCTGATTTCATCGAGACCACTCACTTTCTAAGGTCTTGCTCCCTCTGCAAGCGCCGTTTGATCCTTGGCCGTGACATTTACATGTACAGGTGTCTCCCTCCTTCTCTCTCTCTCTCTCTCTCTCTCTCACATAAAAAAAACCGCCTTTGTCATAATAGTAGTATTTCATTTTCGGATTTACGAAATCCTGTTGGTTAAAGAAATCGATGTGGGTTTTTCAACTTATTTAAAAAGTTTGTAAATAAAACTGGAAAATCAGAAAAAGGAGAAGGAAAATGAAGGAATCAAAACAACAAACGGAAAGTTTGAATTTTTTGTGGTTGAATTTTTTTGGTCACAAATAAAGAAAAGTTTAAAGATTCGTTATTCTCGTGGCCAGAACTATATCAGCTTTAAATTTCTACTACTATATCTGAGACTTTTTTCTCCTGAGGGTAGCATTTAATGATTAAAATACGAAAACTGATCAGTAACATCTCTAGTTTAATGTAGCACTAATTTTGCTTGTTTAATTTTCTTGCAGAGGTGATAAAGCTTTTTGCAGTCTAGAGTGTAGACAACAACAGATGATCCAAGACGAGAGGAAAGACAAGTGCTCCTTCGCATCCAAGAAAGAGGCCCCAATGGCAGCCTCCGAAGACGGCTCCGGCGAAGGGGAGACCGTCGCCGCCGTGTAGATTCATCGATTTCCTATCAAGGCTTAAACTTCAATCGGGACCACCCATATAATACATGTAATTAATTCAGCCCGACTATATATGAATATATGATGTGTATATGTGGGCCGTGGTGCAATTATCTTTTGTACTCTGATGGGGAAAGTTTTGAAATCCAACATAAAATACAAACCCCTTCTTCATTGCCTCAGTTTTGTTGTTAAGTTCTCATGGGCAATAAGGGCAAAAAGTTGTTGTTTTACCCCTTGCAGTAAACGAGCTAAATTGAGCCGAGTTTTAGAAAGTTCTGGTTTGTTCGTCAACTTTTTAGGTGAACTTGAGCCAATTTTGACTTGTTTAACTCGAATTTATTCACTAGCCTTGACGAGTCAAAAATATTAAATAGTTATTCTCTCGTTCGAGTCTAGAACTTCAAATGTGATTTTTATTTTCGGACCAAATTTTGATGATCCGAACCATTAGATGTGTTTAAAACGTATTTTTAAGGTTCTGTGCGAGGATTTGGCCAAAAAAAATATCAGAAGGGTTTGATTGGAGCAATTATTTATAAAAATGCACATATATTATTTTTATGAAAAACTGTTCCGATTAAGCCCTTTCGGGTATTTTTTTTGCCAACATTTAAGTTTGAAAATTACTTCACGCACGCAAGACCGTGTGTGTACGATGCATTGATAGTGCATCTTGACCGTCCAAATGCATTTTCGATGGAGTAAGAAAACTCTTTGACCGGTCAAAAAGTAATTACAAATCATAAAATTTTAATTATATTTATGTAAAAGTGTACAAATTCAAGGTTTTATATGAAATTCCTATGTGTTATTGAAGTCACGAAGTAAAAGAATAAACAAACAATCAAACAATAAAAATGAGGTCAAAGATTTACGTAATTATGTTCAAGAACAAAGTAAGAATGAACTCTATGGGCGAAGAGCGAAAGGTATTCACTATGACCTAAAGAGAATTCGGTACACAGAGTCAGTTTTACTCGTAACTCTCAGAAAATCACCTGCGATCACCAAGTCTCCCTGGTCATAGCACATACAGTCGACCTTAAGTGTCTTGTTAATAATTATTACAGACCACGCATTGAGAAAGTAGTTGCACTCATGGGGACACAGAGAGAGAATCTCGGGCATATGTCGGTTGCGATCACTTGTGATGTAACTAAAACCTAAAAAGTGAAATTCTCCGCAATTAGACCACATTTGGATACCGAAAATGATATGGATATACTATTTGTTTGTTTAATTTCTACCAAACCATAAAAAGTAAAAGGTAAAATTTTTTTTTGGTTCCCAATAATTTGTTGTCACTAATTAGTTCCTCTTTGTTTCATATATTAAAAAAATTAACTTAATAAAGTTGCAAAGAAACTCGTTATTCACAATTTGCTCCATTTTAAGCAATAAGCAATAATAGTCAGATGAATACGGTGGTCTACTCTACCGTCACCTCTTTTGCCTCTTGGGGCGTGTACCGATCTGAATCTGGTAATTTTAATTTTTGTTAAAATCAAAATTGGGGATTAATGGCTTTGTGCATATGATTCGGGTTGAAAGGTTTTAATTACTTCTGTCAAAGAATCTCGTCGTCATCCTCCTTTACCCTCATGTTCTCTGGTGCGAAACATGACAGCATGAGCCACCCACTATTATAAAGCTAGTGGTCCTAGTGGAATAGAATTATAATATGCAGTTGAGAAAGATTTTACTTGCATAAAACACAAGAATTTCCCTAAGTGCATGTGTGTAGGAAGTAGAGTGAAAACTTGTATGCAACTATGCATTGGTCGAGATATTGCCAAAATTATTTTTTGTTGTATCAAAACTTCAATATCTAAAATGCTTGTACTCTACATACAAGAACAAGCATTTCATGTACTTGAATATTGACACAATCAAAAATTATACTTGGCACCATCACGGTATCACCTTCTATGCAAGAGGTCAAAGTGATTGTTCAGACTTCAGAGCATGAGCATCTCAAGAGCCGCCTAGTTAAATGGGGTTTTCTGCCTAGTTATATACTCAGACCAAAATATGATGGTCCTAGAGGCTAACTTTAAGGTTATCTACCTTATTAGATATGAATACCTACTTATTTTATGCAGAAAATTGGTCTAAATGCCAAATTTGAGGTTTTAAATGGTGTTTAGTCCAACATTAACTTATTTTAATGCTTTCAATACATTGATGTAAAATTTTTGAGGGCTCAAGGACAATATTAGACAAAAAAACCCTTAATGAGAAGTGTTTCTGCGCCTCTTTTATGCATTGTGTGGGGGTGTCCTCGCCGGAGTGAGCTCTCTGAACCTTCCTGGGTGGGGTAGGTAGAAGTGGAAAGAGTGGTGCACGCCTGAGCCTTTGCTACTCGCTGGTGGGGTTGACCTGCACAAGTAGACAAACACGTCAGTGCCTAGCCCGGACGGTGGTGGTCTGGGAAGGCATTCTGATGGTTAAGTCAGTCACTAGAGGGGGAAATGCAATAGAAATCTAGAGAGAGAAGTGGAGTAGTTAAGAGGGTAGTAAATGAGGAGAGAGGGATACCCATTGTGGTAGTTGTGAGTGGGTATTTATAGACAGAGGGGGCGTGCGTCCCACGCGCTAGGTGCCTCTCACGCGCTTGTCACTAGCGCTCAGAATGACAGGTGAGGTGACCTCTGTTCCTGCCAAAGACGCCATATTCAGGATGACGTCGTGGTACGTGGGTTCGAGTAGTCAAATCACCCTCGAGATATTTCCCATCACCCACGTGCTCCTGCAGGCGGCGGTGGAAGAGTAAGTGACTGCCGCATTTAATGCTCCATCGTGGAACGTGTAGCGTGCCTGGTACGCTTCCCCCGAACCAAGTTAATCTCGAGCCCCCACGTGATTGAAGTCGACCGATTCAGCACGCGAGTGGCCCAGCCCCCCGGGCGCTCAGCACGCCAATTGGTGGAGGTCCCAAGGGTATTCCGAGAGCTAAGCGGAGAATGCCATGCCCTCGGCACTTCTCGCTCTGCAAACATCATTCAAATCCATATTCGTCCAGGACCGCACACTCGCGCTCCTCATCGAGGGCACCGTACGCTCGGCACCATCGAGACGGATCAAACTACATTCGATTTTGCAGATTTTGAGACAGTGATCCTTTTAGCTCTTTGCAGTTGTGGGGAGGGGCCTCTATTGACCCCTGTGAACCCGGCCGCTACAATAGCCCCATCAACTTCCCATGCCGAGGGACAACGAACATGAGAGTTGATTCAACCGGAGACAGCAGTCGGAAAAACAGGTTCGGCGTTGTCTTGGTGGTGGTCGGGGAATCATGCTTCGAGGTCGGGACAACGACGCTCTGTGTCCCGTGAACCGAGCTGTTGAGGGTAGTTAGTGTTCGGAATGTCACATCAAACAGCGACCGTGAACAATCGTCTAACACTAGTTCAGGAATCTAGGATGCGTGCTGACGTTACTGCCACGTGTCGTAGCATAGTTGGCTCTAGTACTGTTATCTAAATTTGCAGCCAAACGATTTTAAATGTATGGACAGGTGTCGCGATTTGATGGCGCAACCCTTGGCCTCCAAAGCTAGCACCATAATGGCACCTACCTCCCTCTATAAATATAAGGGTGGGAGGAGAGAGAAAGTACCGTTACTCTGTCTCTCTCTTGCTCTAAAGCTACGCCGCCCTCAACCACTATCGTGCTCAGCCGCTTTCTTCATAAAAATCTCATTTTCAGGCCAAGATCTTCACCAAAAACTCAGGTATTGTGCGCTTCTTCAGTTTTTCTATGTTTTTCCGTAGTTTTTGTCAAGTTTTTGCATGTTTTACTACTTTTTGGGTGGGTTTTGGAGTGCTTCGACTTCTCATTTCTGTTCCGTTTGAGTTTTTCTGTAGTTTGTCCAGCGGAGCACGGCCGCTGGATTCTGGGCTTGAAGAACACTGAACATGTTCTTCTGAGCATCCAACCATTGAATGCACTGTCTTCTGCCGATAGCTAACGAGAGATCCGAGCGCGTATTTCATTTTAGGCCTTGCTGAGAGCTTGCAGATGGGTGGGGCTCTCGGGATAGTTAACACCTTGTGGAGAGCTCGGTAGGGGCCGACGCTCATCCCTTTACATTTTTCTTGAACTTAAACCCTGTGCATATGCTGATGGTTATTTCACTCATGCATTGTAGGTTTTTGCTTTGATGAGCTCAGACTCTTCGAACTCATCCCTAGACGACGTTCTTGCCGACTCCTAGCTCAGTGATTTTATCCACGGCATCCTCATCCGAGAGCAGTTGAGAAGCCTTGGTAGGGGCTATAGGAGCTGATCGCAGTCCAGCTTCCCACAAACCGGAGTAGTCCCTTTGAACGTAACCCCCTCTAAGCAATTACCCCCAAGCGCTGGATGGAGATGGAAAATGAAGCCATGCGAGCCAAAAGTGGCGCTCAAGCCTCCACCTTCGGCCAGGGGAAGATTCCTGAAGCCCTCACCGAACACAAGATGCCGACCGAGACCCTCTAACCACAGTCTCCCGTCGTTGATCCGACCGAATTCCCCAACCTATCCGAGGGGTTTTCCTTAGACTTAGATGTCGTGGAGATTGACAGGACCGCGGCCGGGTTTAGAAAGCCCGAGGATGCCTTGGTCCTGGAGGTTGACCAATTCTTGGCCCAGCAGGCAGAGACCAAGGGGCATATTGCCAGCTCCGAGGATGATGGTCTATAGGGGGGACCCCACGCTCAATCGGGGGATGGAGAGGTCTCTTCGCACAACGGTGTTGAGGTCGAAGATCAAGAGCAAGCCCCCGAGGACACTGATGGGGCTGACGTAGACAAGGGGTTTCAAGTATGGAAGCAATTGGGAGTCAATCTCGCCGCCGAACCCCAAGCACGGGAAATGTAAGTATGTTGATATGTACTTCGACGGATCTGCGGACAAGCTCACTGCCTTTCAAAGCGATTACAACATCTCCGAGGACGTGGATATCTCAAGGCCCACAGACAATAGGATCCACTACGTGTAAGGGCAGCTGACTGTGCCCTTAATGGCCATCACAGAGGGTGGACTGACGTTTCCCATGCCTTGCCTCCTTCGGCGATTCTTGGATGTGTACGAGCTCGCCCCCCACCAGCTTGTCACCAACGTATACTGCATCATATGCTCAGTGGTCAGGCTATACGAGCAGTACAACATCCCCTTCCGCCTGACCGACCTCATGGCGGTTTACACCATGGCTCAGAGCAAGAGTTACGGTAGGTACTACTTCTCCAGGCAGCCCGAGTACCCCCACCTTATCGGTCAACTCTTAGACTTAGAGAGGCACGCCTACGAGTTGGTCATTGTGAAGGTGAACTACGAAGAAGCCCCCGGGGAGGAGTCCAGTTGGTCCACCCCCTGGCGTCGCGGGAGACCTGGTAAGGCGGGAGCTCATACTTACACTTCCTTACTGTGTTTTATTTATTTATTCTTTTGCTTTACATACTTTGTAACTGCATTTCTCTTGCTTTCTCAGTGTGCATGAAGGTGACGAAGAATCTTACTGAAGACGCGGACGACGATGTCATCGACTAGATCTTCAGCATCCAAAACCGCACCGCCCTGACATCCTCTGCTATGTGCCAACATACAGGGGTTTCTTGAAGCGAGGGAAAAACCCTGTGCCGAGGACAGGGGAACACCAGAAATGCCACTTCGACCCTGACTTTCAACGCTCCAACCTCATCGACCGAGAGCGTGTACCGAGGGGTGCTCACTGTTTATGCCAATCTTTCATCGCGGGCAGCTGCTCTGAGGTTGTCATGGCCGAATCCTCTGCTCTAAGGGTGGCCCAGAGAAGGGATAGAGCCGAGAGGAAAAGAAAGGAGGCTAAAAATGTTGTCGCCTCCCAGCCTAGACGTTCGGCAGAGGGTGAGGGTTTGCAGAAGAGGGTTCGGACTGACGACACAATCGCTCGAACCAAGGAGGTTTCTCCGAAGGCTCCGGTGCTTTCAAACCCACCCCCTGTGCCCCCGTCCGAACTCCAGCCGACGGACAAAGCAGGTCCCTTCACCGACACTTGCGGATCCGCACTCCTCCACTGATAAGGATGAGCCATGGGTGCCGGTCAAAAGGAACGCCAGTGTCCAGGACAGCCGCAAGACAGCGATGACCCTGCTGAAAGCCCTTGCATTGCTAAGGGACATGAAGGCCCAGCCCAAGAATACAGCTGACAACTACGCCGAGCTCTGTACCAGCATTGTGAGGGTAAGGACCTAATTTCGTATTTCATATTTTAACAAGTCTTCACCTTCAGTTTTAACTTGTTTAATTTACACCCTTCTCTATTTTGCAAGCTGCCCAGCCAACTTTAGCTCTCGGCGACAAGGTATACAACCTTGGCATCGAGAAGACCGAGGTAGAGAAAAAGCTCGAGGCCAAGCAGAAGGCTCGGGCAGAGCTAAAAAACAAGGGCGAAGCCCTTGTTGCCAATGGCCAGGAGCTTGAAAAGCAACTCACGGAGGTGCGCCGGCTCCAGAACGATGCTGAAGAGAGGGCCATGGTTGCTAAGAGCAAAGTCATGGCGGCCGAGGACTAGGCCTCTCAAGCCGAAAGGGATCTTCAGCATGCCTAGGCCGATCACGACAAGATGATGGTTGTTGCTGATTCTAATGGCTACCAGAGAGGGGCGAAGGAGATGCTACAGAAATTCGCCTAGGAGGCCAACGACAACGAGGAGGCGGCCTTCAAAAAGGGCTACTTAGTCCTCTTTTGCGGAACGTCTTTTGTACTCTTTTTCCTTTCCCCCTTTTTATTTTTTTTACTTTTTACAATGTTGTACTCGAGACCGGCGCCGAACGATGTACTTCTGCCTGGTCCCTTTTGTTTAATGAATGAATGCCCCTTTTCTTCCTTTTATGAATGTCATCTTCATTTTCTGATTCAGTATTTCGATACCTTGTCTGAATAATTTCACAAGTAATGGCTCTCGTGGATGATAAAAATTGTAACAACCGAATCATAACCACCAAACTGGTAATGAATGATAGCCCCTTCTTCGGCGGGGGGCCAATAACCGAATGACACCTTGCCGAAGCATAGGAGTTAAAAAGTTTTTTTGGCTCTATTTGGAAATTAAGGAAGAATAGCCCCTGATTTCCAAACCGAGCCGAAGGTCTGTACGCGCTGAGCGAATAATTGACACAGTAGCCCCCAGCTAGTTCGATTCGTAGGTCCTGAGACTAGGGGCATTTCCCCAAACACTTGTACATATCAGCGTTGCTCTACTAGGCACAATCATACGTTCCAACGAATGCTATGTGTTGTTTTGTCGAGCAGAGATTGTTGTTCAACAGAACATAGACGACTGTTTGTTTGAATAGGGTCAAGTTGTTCCACCGAACGACAGTGATTCAGCGAAGGCCCTTTATCCGAGGACAACTACTTGTACAAAAAGTAAAACTCGCAAAATAACGAGAACTGGAGAAAGGATCTTATCATTAACATTTTAATCCCTAGGCATTACAAAAAGGCTGCCGAGGGCTCAAAAAGTGAAAATCATAAACATAAGATCTATGAACACCCCGCGGAGCGCGTTATGTCCACGAAAACGGCTTTGATTTTGAAAAATGATTTGATTGGTTGAATTGAGTTGCCACCCAGATTTGAGGATTTTACCCGAGAAACCATTTGACAAATGACTCTTTTGCCCTTGAAACGGAAAATGCTTTACCAGTCTTTAAAATGAGATTTCTCGAATCCGGAAGCTAGGTTACGCAAGGGGAAGGAATTCAAAGCACCCCACACGTCCGGCATGTTTACCGGTCTCTACTAAATATTTAAAAGATCTTGAAAATGTTATTTGAATGGACTTTTGATTCAAATTCATGTGAGAGCATATTGAATACAACAAAAATGTCAATGAAATATGAGTACATAATTATGCGAAGTGCTGTGAATGAGTGATTTATATGCTAAAAAGGCTAAATTTACACTAAAACCCCACCAAAATGTCTTAAACTACCTCAGAAATTGATCATAGGATGAGCACCGGAACAGGGTCCAGGCGCCTGAAGATGGTGAATCCAGGCGCCTAGATTGGGTCTAGGCGCTCGAAAAGGGGTCAATCCAGGCGCCTGGATCAATATCCAGACAGATATCTTGAAATCATATTTCTAGCAGAATCCAACAAATGCAATGTTCTAATCAGCTCTCATACATTCTAGAAATGTTATGATAACTCAGTAATAGGATTAAAGCTCAAAATGATGCTCAAAATGCATCAATAACATGTTGATGCACATTTTAGGCTATGATGAGAGATTATTCTGAAGTTTCATATGAAACCTCAAATTGAAACCTTAGAGCTGCTGAACAGAACTCAGGAGTAATGCTTAGGCCTATTTTTAATGACTCTTTTTAATGAAATCTCCCATGTAAGGTAAGAATGCAAGCTCAAAAAGCTTGAAGTGGACATTTAAATGATGATTCAAACGTAAGATACAAAGAACTGTAAATCCAGACATGCATGTGATGTAATAAAAATGATCAGAATGTAAGAGAAAGCAGAATGCATGACAAAGGAAAATGGGATCCAGGCGCCTGCATGGAGGGGATCCAGGCGCCTGGACATGATGTAGGCGCCTGGAAGGCTGTGATCCAGGCGCCTGGACCAGATTCTGATGTCCAAAATGCTTTCTTGTTCTGATGATTTTCAGACCTCTCTTAAGCTCTCTACTGGTATGGATGACCAGAAAGAGCCTGAATGAGTCCCCCTCAGGGCCTACTTGGACAACTTGGTAGAATAACTACCTTCTTTAGCTTGATCAAAGACTTGAAATGGATTTTTGGGATGGGTTTTGAGAATGTGGCTTGTGGTTCTGGGATATACGGAACTAAATGGATGATTTATAGATACCTTGGTGGAATTCAGTTGATGGAGGTATGTAAGTGTTGGATTTATGAAGCAAAGGAGTGATTTTTGGAGTTGAAATGGGCTGTGTTTGAAGGGAAAAGGATGAGTTGGATTTTCTAGAGAAATTTGAGCAGAGTAACAGTAGAGTAATGTGTAGTGTTTTTCCAGCCCCTGCAAATGAGAGTGAAGGGCTTTATTTATAGGCAAACAAGGGTCCAAAGAGGGCCACTTGAGCCTTTCAAAAGGGTAAGGGTTCACCTAGGGGGTACAGAATAGGTGCAATGATCTCCCCCATGGTCTCTCTAACTGATCTCTATAGCAAAATCCCCCAAGATTTCGTTCCCGCCCACTAACAAACTTAAAACACACTCAACCTGGACTGATATCCAGGCGCCTGGATTGTGCATTTCCAGGCGCCTGAACTGAATCCAGGTGCCTGAACCATATGATCCAGGCGCCTGGACTTGACCAATCCAGAAGCCTGAAAGGCCAATCCAGGTGCATGTATTTCAAAGTCTTGGGACATTCCGGAGCTCTAAGGGATGCTTTGGTGATTTGATGGAGGTTAATGGAGAGGTTTTTCAAGTTTTTGATCAAACCTTGGGTGTCTTCATCAGGCATTTTCATCATCGGGGAAGTTCCAGAATCCTGAGGGTCCAGATTAGGGTGTCTACAAGATCCTAACCGTAGAATTTCCTTAGCTTTGAGGCATTCCATGGGTTGCTTACAGCCATGCCATCCTTCTTGGTGAGCTTGTAAACCCCATAGCCAGCCTTGGCCACGATGCAGAAGGGGCCTTCCCAATTAGGCATAAACTTTTTCTTGTTCTTCTTCTAGACAACATCTCGGAGAATGAGATCATCAATGCTAAAAGGGCTGATTCGGACGTGTTTGTTAAATCCCCGAGTGACTTCTTGCTGGTATGCGGCATACTTGATGTTGGCCTCGTCTCTGAGATCTTTTATGTGGTTGAGCTTGGAGGCAACGTGCTCATCATTCGTGGCGGGATGTAAAACCTCCGTTCGGTCGGAGGGAGCGATGGCAGCGATTGGAAAGATGACCACCATGCCATAGGCCATTGAGAACGGCGTTCAGCTAGTACCACACCAACGGGTAGTTCGGTATCCCCATAAAACTTTGGGTAGTTCCTCCACCCACTTCCCTCACTTGTTGATCAACCTGCGCTTGATGCCGGATGAGATTGATTTGTTCGAGGCCTTGGCCTGATCATTTCCTTGAGGGTAGGCTACGGTTGAATTATAGACACAAATGTTCTTTTTCCTGCAAAGTGTTTTGATGGCCTCGACAACGAATTGGGTGCCATTGTCAAAGATGATAGCATAAGGCACGCCGAATCGAGAAATGATGTTTTTCTAGATGAACTGCTTAACCTCGGTAGCCGTGATGTGGATCAGAGGTTTGGCCTCTACCCACTTTATGAAGTAGTCTGTGGCTGTGATCAGGTGCTGAAATCTGCCGGGGGCCATAGGAAAGACCCCAACAATGTCGAGCCCCCATTAGTGAACAACCATGGGCTTGTGACCAGCTATAGTGACATTGTAGGCTGGTGCAGAATGGGGGAGTGCTTCTGGCACGCCTCACACTTTCTGACGTAATCCTCAACGCTTTTCTTCATTTTTGGCCACCAGTAGAACTGGGTAATGGCCCGCTCGGAGAGGGTGCGCCCTCCCGAGTGGTTGCCACAACTTCCTTCATGGAGCTGACGAAGGACGTGAGGTACCTCGGTGTCATGTAGCACGCAGAGGTCAGGACCGATGTAGGTACGGCGGTAAAGCTGACCAGTCGAAGAGAGGAAGTAGGATGCGGATTGGCAGTGAATTTGGTGAGCCTATTTTCTGTCTGTAGGTAGGGTCTAGTCTCGAAGGTAGGAGACCAGGGGATCCATCCAGCTTGGGCCAGAAGCGATGATTGTCATGACGTCTTCGGCACCCGGTACAAAGCTCAGAACCGCGATTTTCCCAAGTGTGATTGTTCGCATGCCTCCGAGTTCATTGCACGGCAATCTGAGAGTAGCAAAGGCATCGGCGTGGGCGTTCTTGGCTCGACCGATGTGGGAGAAGTGGATGGCCTTGAAGCTTCTTTGCAATTCCAGAACATGGCTAAGGTACTTCAACATCTGAGTGTCACTAGAGTCATAATCGTTATTCAGCTAGTTCACCACCAGCATGGCGTCACTATAAACCTGTAGTTCATCCACACAAGGCAAAGTCTAGCAATCAAGGCTTCATACTCGGTCTCGTTGTTCGTGGCTGGGAAACCGATGCTCATAGCGCACTTGTGGAGAGTCCCTTCGGGTGAGATGAGCACAATTCCAGCTCCCGCCCCTCGACTATTTGATGCGCTGTCAACATGCATACGCCAAGATTCGCCCATATAAATGGTAGCTGCGTGGGGCGGGGAACGTTTGAGAATGAACCCGAACTACTCAGGTGCAGAGGCGCCTTTCGCCAACTTACCTCTGACGTCTTCGGCAATAATCTCCTCCTGGAGCTCAGTTTCCAGCTACGGGGTGAGCTCGGCAATGAAGTCAACCAATGCCTGACCCTTGATTGTCATTCGGGGTTCGTACCAGATGTCGAAGTTGGTCCAAGGACCACTTGCAGATCTGATCTGAGAGATCTGCCTTTTGCATAACGGTCTTCAGGGGATACGCCGTGATCACCACGACCGTGTGGCTCTGGAAATAGGGTAAGAGCTTTCTCTTAGTCGTGACCAGCGAAAGTGCCTACTTCTCAATTGGCAAGTACTTTGTCTCGGCTGGGAGCATCATCTTACTTGAGTAGTAAATCAGAAACTGCTCTAAACCCTCTTGCCGGACCAATGCCGAGCTAACCGCATGGTCGGACACCATCAGGTAGAGATATAGATCTTTGTCCTCCCTTGGCATGACTAGCAGAGGCGCTTGGGACATATAACTCTTAAGTCTAGCAAGTGCTGCATCGTACTTGGCGGTCTAGAGAAAAGCCCTTTTCCTGGTCTTGATGGATTGGAAGAAAGGTCGGCAGGCGTTGGACGACTTGCTTATGAAGCGGTTGAGGACAACGACCATCCCCGTCAGCCGCTGGACCTCCTTGATCGTTGACGGCGCTCAGAGCTTCTAGATAGCATCAAGCTGGTTGGGGTTGGCCTCGATCCCTCTTCGGGTGATGAGTTACCCCAGAAATTTTCCAGAGCTGACCCCGAATGCGCATTTCTCTGCATTAAGCTTCAGATCGTGCTTTCTAAGGATGGAAAAAACCTTCCCGAGGTGGGAAAGATGGTCTTCTGTGAATTTACTTTTTACTACCATATCATCAATGTAGGCCTCTATGATGTTGCCGAGCTCTTTAGTGAACATTTTGGAGATCATCCTCTGGTAGGTAGCCCCAGCATTTTTCAGGCCAAAAGGTATGACCCGATAGCTATAGGTACCCTTCGGTGTGATGAACGCCGTTTTCTCTATGTCCATATCATCCATTGCGATTTGGTGGTATCCTCGGTAAGCATCCATGAAGCTAAACCTAGCGTGGCCAACTGTGGTGTCAACCAGCTGATCTATTCGAGGGAGAGGAAAGCAGTCCTTAAGGCACGCATCATTGAGGTTTGTGTAGTCCACACATACCCTCCACGTCCCGTTCTTCTTTTTGACCACCACGGTGTTTGCTAGCCATGTGGGGTACATCACCTCTTTGATAGCCTCCACCTCGATCAGGCGGTCAACCTCTTCCAAGATGGTGTCAGTGAATGGCCGAGGACCGCCTCGGCTTCTGCACCACCAGCCTCCTAGCCGGATTAACATTGAGGGCGTGCGTGATGAAATTAGGGCTGACACCCGGCATTTCATACGGAGTCCACGGAAAGACCTCAATGTTATCCTTAAGGAAAGAGACCAAATCGTTACGCTCGGGGTTGGTGAGATCTGAACCGAGCATGAAATATCTAGTGCCCTCTTCATTGATGGGTAGCTTGACCAATTCTTTGATAGACTTGTCCTTGGCCTTGGAGCCAACGTCATCGAGGACAGAGGTGCACTCAGGAACCTCAATCCACTGTACTTGCTTCGGCGGCCTGCCCTCCCTTCTATCCTTTTGGCGAACCGCATTGACAAAGCACCTTTTTGAGGCAATCTGGTTGCCTCGGATGGTCTCTTATTTTCTAGACGTGCTAATGAACCGGACGCACTAGTGGAGGGTTGACGCGATGGCCCCCATTGCATGGAGCCAGCCTCGTCCCAGGATGGCATTGTAGGAGCTCGAGGAATCCACCACGGTGAACTCTATCTCCAGACGCATCGACCCCGCCCAGACTGGGAGGGTGATACTGCCAAGCGGATACATCGAGAACCAAGAGAACCCAACAAGGGGGGTGTCAGAGGAGGTAAGCTCATCATGCGTCCGTCCGATGGCCTTGTAAGGCGAGTAGTAAAGGATGTCGGCGGAGCTCCCCTGATCCACTAAGATTCACCTGACGTCCACATGGTCAATACTTATCTCGACTACCAGGGCGTCGTCATGTGGGAGTTGCAGCCCATCCAAATCCCGTTCGGAGAAAGAAATGGTGTACGGGTCCATAGGTTCCTCGTATATTTGCTTCGGCGCCCTACCGAGCATCATCACTTCCATGGCCACCTCCATCTTCTACAGCTCTGTATCCATTGTGTGGGCCTGTGCTTTGCCGATCGGACCGTGGATGGTAATGACCACTCCCGGCATATTCTTTCCCTGGGTGTCTACTGTCTGGGTGGTTGCGGTGGGGCTACCTGTTGATTCAGCTGGGGTGCTGACTCTCTGAGCACGGTCGGTGTTCGGCTATAGTTTATCCATTCGTCCATGCGTCCTTTAGCGATAAGCCGCTCAAGGTGCGCTTTGAGCAGTCGGTATCCCGTGGTATAGTGGCCCACCTCGTTGTGATAGGTGCACTTTCCCTTTTGGGTGGGATCCGACCCCATCTTCTCTTCCAGTCAATAAAACCAATGCTTCCTGCCAATCTCCACGAGCAGCCGATAGATTGGCATAGTGAAGATGGTTGTCTTGGCAACGTAGTTGCTATCGTTTCGAGGGGGCCTCTCCCATCCCCCTTCGACGTTGTTGTTCCTGTTATCATCTCGGGGACCTCTATTCCCATACCCTCCACCTTGGTCATTCCTACCCTTCTTTGAGTTGTTCACCTGTTTCTTCATCTCATTGGGCACTCCCTTAGCAAAATTTCCTTTTATCGCTCGGTCGAGTAGTAGCTCGTCGAGTTCTCAGAAATGACTCACTATCTCCATCAGCTCCACCATGTTCTTCAGAGGCCATACCATGAGTTCTTTGAAGAGGTCAGAGTGGTCATCAAGCCTGTGTTTGAACGAGGTGAAGCCAATTCTCTGGTCACAACCTTCCATGAGGTTGTACACCTCCCAATATCGTGTGATATACTCTTTAAGGGTTTCGTCTAAGCCCCTCTTCATGTTCATGAGCGCGTCGAGCGTCTTTGGTTGTGTGTTGCTAGTCACAAACCAAGACGTGAACACGTACTCAAGCTCGTCGAAGTCATTTATCGACCCCGGAGCGAGCTGGCTGTACCACAGGAGCGCCGTGGTCCAGAGGCTCAAGGAAAACGTTCGGCACATGAGGGAGTTGCTGTGGCCGTAGAGCTCGGAGACCAAGCGATACTGTTGGACGTGTGTGATTGCATCCGTTGTCGGCTCATATTTATCAAATTTTGGGATCTTGAACCCACGCGGTGGTGCGGCCTCTACAATGGCTCGAGAGAATGGGGACCGCTTGGCCTTTTCCAACCTTGAGTTGGTTGGAGCTGAGCATTCAGATCCAACGCTCGGTATTCTCCATGCGTACGCTTTGCCAGCCCGCCGGCTTCGTGCCACGGGTTGGACTCGTCCGCATGTACATTACTCCTCTTAGAGGACAATCTCTTGTTGTGCCTGTCGTGGCCCCTCGTCGCCCCCTCCCGAGGACGGCGACGTCTGGTATTGGGCTCAAAATGATATACTTTCGTCTTGCCAGTGTGAGTATTGACGAGCACGATGCTGCCACCGTCATTCCGTAGAGTGTATCTATCTTCGGGCCTTAAACCATTGTTTTCATTCCATTCAAGCCCTGCTGAGACCTCAATTGGATTGGCGTTCTTGTTCTCGCACGATCCTTCGCCCCTAGCATTGGGTGCACCATTTTGGGCACCATGCCTATACACAGATTGGCGATGGCGCCCATCACCTCCCCAATCCACCGTTCTGTTATGGTTATGGTCGTCCCGCTGCTCTCCCTGCGCTCAGTATTTGGCCGTTCTGATTTTGGTGTACCTATTCCATGTTTACTGAGTCCTTCCCCTTGTTGTATTGCCTCTCTAACTCCCTGGCGTACTCATCATTTCCGCGGACGTCTCGGCTCTGGGCACTTGACACCGTGGCACTGCCCTCAGGGTGGTTCATCCGTTGGGACTGCCCACCATGCGTATGCTCTCCGTGGGCACGTGCTGTTACTTTTGTACCCGATGGTGCAACGAGTGCTTTGCCTCGACGGTCCACCTCCATGACCTGTCTAAGACGGGAAAAGACCGAAGCCCTTCCAACGTTGCTAGTTCTTCTGCTCGGCTGAGCTCTCCGAGTCCTCGTCCGACCACCGGATCTTGACGTTGTAGGTTGATTCCTGGCCTATTTCATAGCCAATACCTCTTTCCTCAACAATGCCAACTCGGCCACTATGGTGAGAGGAAGAGGGGGGGGAAGAACCTAAGTGCGTGTTGGGGTCGTGGGGTGATCAAGGGAGAAGATGTCTCCGTTCATGTTGAAGAGAATGTTGCTGGCTTTGGCGTTGCTTGGGCCGGCGCTGTTGTTGGTCATGGTGACTGTCCCGTCTCTATTGACAATTTTGGTGGCGGTGAGCCCCAAGTCACTTTTGACCTGGTGGTACCGGTAACGATCAGCGGAGTTGACCCATTCTCCGGCGTCGTTGAATGCACCAATACCCAAGGTCATGTCAGCCATCTGGGTAGGTTCGAAGAGATTCAATGTCCACCACCAAAGTGTGTAGAGAGGCTGGGAGGAGTAGTTCTCTCTAGTTCCCCAGCAGAGTCGCCAATTATGGGGGTGTCCTTGCTGGAGTGAGCTCTATGAACCTTCCTGGGTGGGGTAGGTAGAAGTGGAAAGAGTGGTGCACGCTTGAGCCTTTGCTATTCACCAGTGGGGTTGACCTGCACACGTAGACAAACGCATTAGTGCCTAGCCCAAACGGTGGTGGTCCATGAAGGCACTTCGACGGTTAAGTCAGTCACCGGAGGGGGAAATGCAACAGAAATCTATAGAGAGAAGAGGAGGAGTAAAGAGGATAATAAATGAGGAGAGAGGGATGCCCATTGTCATAGTTGTGAGTGGGTATTTATAGGTAGAGGGGGCGTGCGTCCCACGCGCTCTATGCCCCTCACGCGCTTATCATTGGTGCTTGGAATGACAGGTGAGGTGACCTCTGTTCTTGCCAAAGACGCCATATCTCGGATGACGTCACTACACGTGGGTTCGAGTAGTCAAATCACCCTCGAGACATTCCCCATCACCCACGTGCTCGTGTCAGCGGCGGTGGAAGAGTAGGTGACTGCCGCATTTAATGCTCCATCATGGAACATGTAGCGTGCTTGGTACACTTCCCCCAAACCAAGTTAATCCCGAGCCCCCGCGTGACCGAAGTCGACCGATTCAACATGAGAGTGGCCCAGCCACCCCGAGCGCTCGGCACGCCGATCGACAAAGGTCCCGAGGGTATTTCGAGAGCTAAGCGGAGAATGCCATGCCCTCGGCACTTCTCTCTCGGCAAACATCGTTCAAATCCATATTCATCCAGGACCACACACCCGCGCTCCTCACCGAGGGCACCGTACGCTCGGCACCATCGAGACGGATCAAACTACATTCGGTTTTGCAGATTTCTGAGACAGTGATCCTTTTAGCTCTTTGCGGTTGTGGGGAGGGGCGTCTGCTGACCCCTGTGAACCCGGCCGCTACACATTGCAATAAAAAATAAAATAAATTTAGGCAAAAGGTAAGTCATCATTTTTCCCTCTGCCAGTGCTGACCAACTTAGCCCTTGAAAGGGACAAGTCCATGTGTGGGTTCAAAAAGCCCAATAACTAATACGTGGGTTCAATCTCTCTTTCTCTCTCTCTCTTGTGGGTTTTGGGTGGGTGAGACAAAATAAATTTCTCTTCAATTTTGGGGGTAGGTTCAATTTTTGGGGTTCAATTTTAGGGGATTTAGACTCTTTAGGGTGGGGTATAGTGGGTTTAGGCACTTAGGGTGCACTTTCCAATTATAGAGTTTTAGCTGTTTAGGCACTTTCATAGGGTACCCTACTATTTTAGGCACTTTCATAAGGTACCCAAAGGTTTAGGTTTAGGGTGCACTTTCCAATTATAGGGTTTTAGTGGTTTCGGCACTTTCATAGGGTACCCTAGGGTTTTAGGCACTTTCATAGGGTACCCTAGGGTCTTAGGCATTTTCATAGGGTACCATGAAGTTTAGATTACGGCACTTTCGTTAGGTTTGGGGGTTTAAGCACTTTCATTGGCTAGTGAAGGCATTTTGGAATGTGTAGGTAATTTGTCCTCTTCACATTAAGGAA
The DNA here is from genome assembly GCA_022606695.1 of Vaccinium macrocarpon. NCBI lineage: Eukaryota > Viridiplantae > Streptophyta > Magnoliopsida > Ericales > Ericaceae > Vaccinium > Vaccinium macrocarpon. The sequence goes on from CM040179.1 coordinate 15,200,861, forward strand.
AAAGTTGATGTCCTTATGGAAGTAAAAACCATTTTACTACGTCCTTGCCAAAAACGGACCCTATTTTATGCCGTAATACTATTCACTAAGTTTTCAATTGTTTATTCTATTTTGGAAAATGCTAACTTGTGTCTGGTGTGGAAACACACTATAGTTAAAAAATTGTGTTTAAATGTGTATAAAAGTAGTTATAAATGTATTGAAAAATGTAAACAAAAATGATATGGGTACACCTAACTTGCACACCAAGGTGATGTGGTAGACAAGGAGAAGCACAATGTGTGGCCCACCTAAAATGATGGGTTTCTTCTTGTCTGCCACATCACCTTGGTGTACATGTGGAGTGCAAGTTAGGTGTACCCATAGCATTGTTAAAATGCAAAAGATGCATTGGAGTATGTGATTTTTGTGTGTGTGCTTATTACGTAGCAGGACCCATTATTATATAGTAGAACTAAAAAACATAATATTATAAACGAGGATAGGTATGTATGCTAGATTGTTAGAGCATCTCCAACAATTTAGCTATTTTCCTTAGCCATTTCGGCCACATTTTTTAAGATGGCTGGCGCAAACAACTCCACCCTAACAGCCGAGTCATGTATATACATAAACTTAACCATTTGCATTACCCAAACAATATAATACATACATGAACGAAAATGATGAAATCACATGAAACCCAGTTGCCTTCACGGTAAAGACCCGTGTTTTCAAAATATTTTTTCAAAAATAAGGTTGGGGAAGTGTGATAAATGTTTTAAAATGCAAAGAGGGTCAATGTGAAGTTGGTGTATGCATTTGGGTGTCTTTACAATGCATTAGAAACATGAGGAGTGAAAGTGCAATTTGTGGGGTGTGCTTTTAAACTTGTGGCTGATTATTTTTGGAGAGAAAACACTCCTCTTCCTCCACAAAGCCACCGACCCTCTCCTTCTCTACTTCTCCATTGGAGCTTCTTTCCATCCCTCTCACCAACCTCCATTAAAAACAAGTCTCCAACTAAAACCCCTTCATTAAACCTTCCTAAAATCGCATGATCTGCGATTGGGTGTACTTTTTTCCTATCAGTGTTTGAAAGATTCTCATTTGGATTTTGAGCTTGGGTTCGGGTTTCAAGTTCATCACATGAGGTAGGGTAATTTCTAACTCTTCTAAATGTAAATGTTGTGTTTGTGTGTGTATAGACTCTTTAATGATCCATCTCTTCTTGTGTCTCGTGAATTTCTTTGAGAAAATTATGTTCTAATCCAAATTTGAGTTGAAATGTGCTATCGCCTTTCTCATATATGATTCTCCTATTAATTTGGGTGTTACACCATCCTAACCTTGAATTGGATCCATGTGTTTACTTGTATTTGGAAGAAACCCACTTGGCACCCCATTTTCTAAACACTTTTTTGGGTAAATGCTTGGTTCTTGTTTATTATTGTTTCCTTGCTCAAATTGAGTGTTAAATTATCTCCCTCTAGCCAATTCCATTGATATTTGGCTTTGGAATCATCCAATTTGGAGTTATAGAGCAAAATCTCCAAAAAAAACCCATTTTTGGCCATTTTCGGCCTACTCTTTGGAAAACCCGCCTGGGTGGGATTTGTGGCCGCTTGGGCGGTTTTGATAGCTTCGTGGGCGACTTTTGTTGTGTTGTTCTAGCCTATCCCCATGCACTTGCTTGGTCCTGAAACATGTTTTTCACTTGTATATGGATATTTTCCACCTTGGTAACACTTTAGTATCTAATGATAATGGGGATTGATTGGTGTCACTTTTTTCTTGCTATTTGGTGAATTTGGTGAGGACACGGTTCATGAATTAACATTTTGCATGCATTTGGGGTTGAGTGGAGAGTCCGGAACACTTGTGAAAGGATATTGTGATGTGTATGGTATATGGGACACTAAGTAAATTCTAAAATTTGACAAGTGATTATATGAATGTAAGATGATTGACACAGGGCTTGAAAGGGGTATGCCCGGAGTGACACAAGGCCCACTAGGGTATGCCCAGAGTGACACGAGGGCTTTATGGTATGCCCGGAGTGACACAGGGCTTATATGGCATGTCCGGAGAAAAATCAAATATTTAAAAGGAATTTGATGAGTATGATAAATGTTTTGGGACACATGTGGCGTGTCGTGTGTACGTGTGTGTCAGGTATGAGCTGGGTACGAGAGGCAATAGTTGATAGAATTTAGTAGCTTACGTGTGTCTTCTAGTCCTTAGATTATTTATCTTTCTCTTAACTGTTGTTTCTTGACCTATGCTTTCTTGTCTATCCTCATATACATTTCATTGCATTTAGGATTGTTAGTCTTTTCTCTACTGGGATAGTGTAGCTCAACCTATCAATTTTCAAGTACCCATCATGGAGCATGACATGGAGTGTTTGGAGTGCATGCATGCATGATTTTGAAAGCTAAATGGATAAGTTATTTCATCATCTTAGAATTTGTTAAGATTATTTTCTAACTTGATTAAGTTTCCTCTTTTGACATTGGGTTGTAAGTTAACTTAAAACTTATGTATTTGTATACTTGGGTTTATAGGTACCCTTAGACTATTGTATCTTGTTGACTATGACTTTTCTCTATCTTATGCGAAATATGACGTGGCTCGTGGACTTGTTGACCGTCCACGTGAAATTTCTTAATGAATTATTCTTTAAATTTCGAGGGCGTGACATTCACCATGAACGTCATTGTCATTGCATGCACTCCGTCGCCATCGAAGTCGCTTGGAATGCCGTCGCCATTGAAGTCGCCTAAAACTTTGTCAGAATTGAAATTGCTCAAAACGCTGTCGAAGATGATGAATAATGGTTGAAATCAAGCTCTAAATCTGGATCTGTGATGAAACAAGTATGAAATCGAGCCGACAATGACCAGCAATGAGGATGACTGGCGTGTGACGATTACCGGGGAGAGGGGAAGCAAGGCTATAGTACCTCGCCCCTGTTAAAAAGAGAGAGTGTTGGGTGTTGATTTGGGGTTTTCCTCGACAAAAATGGCCATGTCAGAGAACTAGAGAGGCTATTAGAGATACTCATAAAATTTCAATCCAAAAAAGAGTAGCTAAAGTATTTTGTAATATTGTTAAATTAATTGTTTACATGAAGGGAAAGTTGTGGTCAAAATGAGTAACTTTTGGTCATATTAATTGTTTCCTAAAACACGAACATAAAACAACACATCGAAATATAAAAAGACTAGTAAATTTTTTTGGAATTAAAAGTCTCAACAAGAAGAATTTCAATATTATAAAAACATATATTGAAATAGAGTAAATCACCTAGACACCCCCTATATTATAGCTCTTTTACCCAGACAACCCCTGAACTAAATTAACCTACAACGACACCCCTTGTACTATCAAAAAGGGAGTGTCTGCCCTAACTCTGTTAAAAAAGACTACATAAAGACATTTATGCCCTTTATATCATGAATACACTTCAATACTTATCAATCTCCATTCTCTCTCCACACATATATACCCATGAATTGGAGTAAAACATTTTATTTTGTAAATTGGAGTAAAATCATTTATCATATATATAGGGACTGGATCTATGGACACCTATTTTGCACTCCTCATTTGACACTCCATCTCAGCCATTGAAACCAAGGGCTAAGATTAAAACATAAAAGACAGGCCTTTCTCACATGATTTCTCTCTCTCTCTCTCTCTCACACACACACACACACATTCACCCCAATTTTTTTCCTCCCACTCCGGCAATACCCATGGCTGGCAAATGCTCCTTCCATGGTATCTCTCCTCTCTGGGATAATCTTTCTCTGCCCAGATTAAAACATTCTTGTACGGGGATAAGTCCGCGTAACCCTGGATCACGTGCTTCCTTCTATCTACCCTAAGTCTGCAAGACAGAAAAAGGGTTAGAGCACCTTTGCCTCTCGTTGGCAAAGGCCCTCCGATGCCTAAGTTAGTATCACGTACTTGAAAACTCCAATCACAATGCGTATGAAAATAGGTTTCACAGCGTACCTTTTGTCATGGTTATTGCCTTGTATTTATAGGTGTAGATGTCCTTCACATTAGGCATCTCGTGTCACTGTTTCCTATTCTCTTTAGGAGTCCTTCTCTCAATAGGACTTTCCTATCAAGGGACAGCTTCCATCTACTGCTAGATCTCGTCTAGCAGTAGTCTTTCTTTCTATATAGGACTCATTCCTATATGGGGTTTATTCCCACCCACATTAGGAATGTTCATATTAATCCCTCACACGACGGGATTTCTCCTTATCTCGTAAGGAACCGCTTGTAGAATATTCTGGAATGTCTCACCGCCCTTCTCGTGGCGGTGCCGAGCTTCTACATAGCTTGGAATAACTCGTACATAACTCAGCTCATCACGCCAAGTTGATTTATGTATTCCAGAATTCCGTTTAAACTACATTCGTAGCCTTCCTAGCTCGGTATATCGGGGGCATCCCTTTATGCCTCACGCCGAGCTAGTGCATTCCGATGTATTTAATTTAATTTGATTTCTAATCCTATTCATGGTCAATCCAGCTTGGTACAGGGATTCACGAACTCCCTATGTGGTGCCGAGCTACTTGCCCTTTCGTGGCGATCATATTAGACACGTGCTACGCTAATAGTAGGGTAATCAGACTTTACCCACTCGAATTGCTCCCCAGCTCTGCTGCTACTGTCACTCGTCAGTAGTGCGCAGAGCTTCAACGGCTCTTGATGATCCTTCTGCACGCCTTCCCTCCACGTGGGTAGCAGCATTGCTTTCGCATTAAATGCGAAGTGACCCTCTGGTGGCTCAGATAAGCCCAAAGGACAATTTCTCTGACGTTTCTTGTGCATCACGCCCCACCTTTATGGGGTTTCGGGTGGGATAATCATTGCTCCTCCCCCCAAAACCCTCTTAAACCCAAAACACTCCTTCATTTCCCTTTTACTCCGTTTTTGCAAAAAGCAGAGAAGAAAGAGAAGAGAGTCTTGATCCGCCATTGTTGCTGCCTCAAGCTTCCTGCATCCACGCCTTTTTCTCTGTTTTTACGTCGGAAAATTTCCCTCCGTTCACGCCGGAGATCATCCCATTAGGTCCATCCCTTCCATGTAAGTGACCTCTCTGGATTTCCATTCCCGTTCTCGTGTTTCATCTTCTTCGTTGTTTCTTGTGTGTCTGTTCATCTTTCTATTTTCTGGGTTTCAACTGTGAAATCCTAATTCTCTTAGTGAAAAAATGGGTAAACATAAGGCTCTTCTAGATTCCCCAGACAAAGTGATAGCATTTCGTAGGAAGTATGAGATTCCTGTCGACGTTCAATTCCGGCTAAACCGACCTAAAGACCTAGAGGAAGAGGGTCAAGACGAAAACACCATTCATATCCCCCTGATCTTTATTGTTGAGGGCGGCCTTAGGTTCCCTCTACACCCCTTTTTTCGTGAGGTATGCTTTAGATGCAACCTAAACCCAATGCAGCTCTGCCCTAATTTCGTTAGGGTTGTCATGGGCACAATAGCCCTCAATAGGCTGCTCGGCTTCCATCTTGATTGGTGGGACTTGCACTACCTATATAGCGTAGTCCCCACGGTCGACAACAACTTCTACTTCAAAGCCAGGGATCCTAATCAAAAGCTCGTCACCGACCTACCTAATTCCTCCAGGGGAGAGGCAGATGACTTCCTTGTAGTCACTGGCAATTGGGAGCCCAGAGATGCCGAGGGGAGCACCATCGGGTTTGCCTACCCCACCAGACCTGGCAAATTACGTTAGTATATTTCAATTTCCTTTTTTTTTCCTTTCCCCCTCTGTTTTCTTTTAAAAGAGAAACTACTAACTATTGTTTCACCATTGTCATTTTTTGCAGCGGGTAACCTCAACCACGGGGGTCGTTTGATTCACGGGAACCTCCACCGTGAGGAGATAGCTTGGGCGCTTTATTTTGACGGTTTTGCACCCACGCTAGTAGGACTCGGCTGTGCTGCTCACATACTCCTGGGTTACACTCCATCGTACTGGGGTAACATCAGGAAATAGGCGAGCCCAGATCCAGACATACCTGGCCACCCCCTGCATCCCTGATCGCCACTCGCCCCCCTGGAGAACCAAGGACTAGCCGAGCCAGAAGAGGCCAATCTAGGGTAGGTACCAAACGCCGCCAAGCTTCACCAGACCTTCGGGAGCAAATCACCTTTGCCCACGTCCTAGAGATCCCAACACCCATCCCCATAATTATCTGAACTGACCTCGAGCCGAGCACATCCGGCAGAATAATTGAAGTGGAAGCAGGGGAGGAAGAAGAACAAGAAGAACCAGGTGCGTTACATTACCGCACTCTCACTCGCGAAATTGCTGAGCAGGCTGCCCTACTAGCTGACTCGGAAGACTCACCGGGTTACTCTCCTTCCCCAGACCATTCAGAGATGCCGCTGCAACTCATCAATCTTCTGGACCAGCTAAACCTCGGTAGAGCTTCCCGTGCTCCCCCGACCATCCTACCCACCCAAGTTCCTCAATCATCATCCCCTTCCCTCACCGATCGTCAGAGGGAGAAGAGACTAGCGGGGAGTCCTCAGCAAGTCCAACCCCCACCTCAGAGGAGACGAACTGGGGATATCAGTCCGCCAACGACTGATTCTCCACCACTGGTACAACCCTGGGCCCCTACGCTTGCTCGACCTGACGGTACACTTGTCACCGTAACTGATAAGATTTCCTCCATGGATGTGGCCTTTGGTATCTCCCGAGCTGCCCTTCTTCCCAACGGCATGGCGAGGGAGAAAAGCAATTCCTACGAGGTACTGATGAAGTCCATCTTCCAATCTAGCGCCAAGGTGAGCCCACCTCTCCTGTTTCCTTCTATTGTATCTAGATTTTCCCTTGTACTGAAGAAAGTCTTTCTTCATTTTTTTTATTTATTTTACTTGCTTTTAACAGATCATGCAGAAGGCTTCTGTGGGTTTTGAGAGGGCTAAAGAGGCCGAGAAGGAGCTGAAGAAAGAGTAGAAAAAGGCGGAGAGGGCGGAGAAGGTGAACGCCCAGTACTCCCAGTCCCTCAAGGAAGCCCGAGCTGAAGTGGAGGCGCTCAGGGGGGAAAACGCTGACTTGGTAAAGAGATCGGAAGAGGTTGAGCTCAGTCTGAGGAACCAGCTGACTGCCGCAGATGCCAAGGCAGAGGGAGAATACGACCGAGCCGTTGTGGAGGTCACAGAGAACTACAAGGCACAGATGCTAGCCGTGCAGGATGCTATCTGGGAGGCAGCTTGGCAGCGTTGTCTCGAGAAGCTCGGCGTTGATGAGTCCTCCCCTCACTGGTCTAACATGGAGCTGCTGAGCGAGATAGCTGCTGCTGAAGCCTGCCCTGATGCCCAGGCCCTACCTGATCAGACCGTGCTCCCCTCTAAGCAGCTGCAGACTGAAGACATCCTTCCTGATTTCACAGAAGGTGATAATACGAAGAATTTTGCTGGAGGTAATGGCCCTGGTCCCAGTCCTGCCACCGATGCTAATCAGTTCGGTGAAGAGGCTTGATGCCTACTCGCTGTTCTTCTTATCTTTTGATCCCTTCTTTGACCCTACATGGTTATCTTTGGCCGGTTGTGGTCGTTTATGATGTTTGATGCACTAGTTCGTCGTACTCTGAATATTTTGCCAAGTGTTTTTGCTGGAGTGTTTTCCTACTCTGTTTATTTTGTCAAGTGTTTTTGCTTGATTGTTTTCGTACTCTTACTGGGTTGTTGCAATTTTCGTTGCAGATCTAAGTTGATTCATACTTAGAATTTAATTGCTGCAATATTCGTTGCAAACCTAAGTTTATTCATACTTAGAATTTAATTGCTGCAATATTCGTTGCAAACCTAAGTGTAGTCGTACTTAGAATTTTTTGCAGTATTCGTTGCACTCTCTGCTCCCCAATAGGAATCCAGATTGGAGGTTATTTGGGTTCATATTTAAACAACATTGTAATAAGAAAGCAAAACTTTATTTATTCTATTAATAAACGATCTAATTGATTTACACTGGTGATTGTATTCGTAATCCCAACCATGAGCTAAAAAGCAAAAGAGACAAATGAAAAGATGTGACTATACTCATAATCACATAAACAATTTACTGGAAGAATTTCCTAAGGTTCTGGACGTTCCATGGCCATGGAACTGTGTCTCCATCTAGGTCGGCCAAACGGTATGCCCCAATACCAGCAATGCCCACGATCTTGTATGGGCCTTCCCAGTTCGGTCCAAGCTTCCCATCAGCGGATATTTTGGTGTTGGCCAAGACTTTCCTTAGGACTAGATCTCCAACTTTGAATTCTCGTGGCTGCACCTTCTTGTTGTAGCTCTTCGTAGTCGTTCCCCGATATATGCCGCTAAGGTGATAAGTGCACGCTCCCTCCTTTCTTCAGCAAGATCGAGCTGCTCGGCGAGGGCTTTATCATTGCCTCCTGATTCCACGAGAGTAGTGCGAATGGTTGGCAAACCAATCTTCAAAGGAATCACGGCCTTTGTCCCATAAGCAAGGGAGTACGGCGTCTCTCCTGTAGATCGCCGTGGGGTGGTCATGTATGCCCAGAGCACGGCTGGAAGCTCATTGGGCCATTTCCCCTTCTTCTTTTCCAACCTTTTCTTGAGACTCTTCAAGATAGTCTTGTTTGAAGCCTCTGCTTGCTCGTTACTCGCGGTAGGGGGGGTGGAATAATAGTTTCGATAATCTTGAGCAAGGGTAATGCCTTGAACTTCTTGCCGAACTGGGATCCATTATATGAGATGATGGAGTAGCGTACCCCAAACCTTGTGATTATCTTGCTCCATACAAATCTTTCTACCATTGCTTCTGTAATTTTGGCAAGAGCTTCCCCTTCTATCCATTTTTTGAAGTAGTTAGTGCCAATAAGTAGGAATTTTCGTTTCCTTGTTGCCATAGGGAGAGGACCCATGATGTCCAATCCCCACTGGGTGAATGGCCACGGGCTGGTTAAAGGTAGCAAATCCTCAGCTGGTGCTCGGATCAAAGGGGAGAACTTCTGACACTTTTCACAAGTTTTGACAAAGGCCTTTGCATCCTCCTGCATGTATGGCCACCAATACCCTTGGGATATTGCTCGGTGGGCTATGGACCTCCCACCCGGTGTGTCCCCACAAGTTCCAACATGAATTTCGTGAAGGAATTTCTGGACCAAAGCTGGGTGTACACATAATAGATATGGACCAAGGAAAGACTTTCTGTAAAGCTTACTTTCCAGAGAGAGCCAAAAGCGTACTGACTTGGTCTTGATTTTGTGTGCCTCCCTCTTGTCTTCTGGCAAGGTCCCATCTCGTAGGTATGCCACTATTGGGTCCATCCAGCTCGTCCCAAGCTCTATTTCCATTACGACCTCCACTGCTCGGCCAATGCTTGGTTCGCCCAGATAGTCCATCTTGTCGCCGGCTGGCGATGTTCATTTTTTTTCTGGCTGATCCCAGGCAAGCTAGTGAGTCCGCATGTGCATTCTGACCCAAGCTGATCTGTTGGATGTGGATCATGTCAAATTTGTCAAGCAAATCTTTGGCTGCCTCTGAATATGCAGCCATCTTCTCTCTATTCGTGGCATATTCCCCTAAAAGCTGGTTAACAACTAACTGTGAGTCACAAAATATTCTTAATTTGTATACCTTGAGTTCTAGGGCACTCTTCAATCCAGCTATCAGGGCTTCGTATTCTGCCACATTGTTAGTAGCGCTAAACCCTAGCCGTAGTGCTTGCTCCAGGACCAATCCTTCTGGAGAGAAAAGCACAACGCCTGCTCCAGATCCTTTGTTGCAGGCTGACCCATCCACGTAAAGTCTCCATTCGTTTGGTTCCAGATCGGCCACCCTCGCTGGCTGCTCGGGATTACAAACTTGCTCCTTCTCGTTGAGAATTGGTGGCGGTGGTGCCACTGTTGGAGTAAATTCGGCTATGAAATCCGCTAAAATCTGTCCTTTGATTGCCGTTCTGGGCTGATAATCAAGGTCAAACTGACTCAGCTCTATTGACCACTTGGAAATTCTCCCAGAGAAGTCTGCCTTCCTGAGCAAGGCCCTTAGTGGATACTCAGTGAATACGGTGATGGGATGTTGTAAGAAGTAATGGGGCAACTTTCTCGATGCTACAACAAGAGCATATACAAATTTCTCTAGTGGTAGGTAACGTGTCTCAGCATCCAACAATGTTTTGCTTACGAAATAGACAGGAGCCTGCTCCGTCCCCTTTATTCGTAGGAGGACCGAGCTGACCGCATGATCAGATACTACTAAGTATAGTATCAACCGCTCCCCAGCTTTTGGAGTAGAGAGCAATGGCGGTGTAGATAAGTAGCTTTTTAATTCCTAGAAGGCCCATTCCTGCTCGGCTCCCCACTCATAGCCTTCTCTCTTCTTTCGAAGTTGAAAGAAAGGTCTGCAGCGGTCCGAGGACTTGCTGATGAAGCGATTAAGAGCTGCTGCCATCCTTGTTAGCCTTTGGACCTCCTTCGTGGTCTTTGGACTTTGAAGGGCTAGCATAGCCGTGATTTGATCTGGGTTGGCCTCAATCCCCCTTTTTGTCACTAAGTGCCCAAGAAACTTCCCCGAGCAGACCCCAATGGCACACTTTGAAGCGCTTAACTTTAGATTGTACTTTCTTAAAATGTCAAAAGTTACCTTTAGGTCGGCAAGGTGATCGGGCTTCATTTTGCTCTTGACTACCATGTCGTCGATGTAAACTTCCATAGTCTTGCCGAGTTGTTCCTTGAACATTTTAGTAACCAGCCTCTGATAGGTTGCTCCAGCATTCCTTAGCCCAAACAGCATAACCTTGTAACAGTAGAGCCCTCTGGGAGAGATGAAAGACATCTTCTCTTGATCGGGTTCGTACATAGCTATTTGATGGTACCCTCGATATGCGTCAAGGAAACTCATTCTCTCATAGCCTAACGTAGCATCCACAAGCTGATCAATTTTGGAGAGTGGAAAGCTATCTTTGGGGCATGCTTTGTTGAGACTGGTGAAATCCACACAGACCCTCCACTTCCCATTTTTCTTTTTGACTATAACTGTGTTGGCTAGCCAATCTGGATAGCTCACCTCTCGTATGGCATCCGCTTCTAGGAGCCGTTCTACCTCCTCGATTACAGCGTTCGCGTGCTATGGTGCCGACCTCCTTGCCTTCTGCACAATTGGCTTGTGCTGAGGGTCCACGTTCAAGTGGTGGCAAATAACTTTCGGGATCTATCCGGGCATTTCCTGGGGGGTCCAGGCATACACGTCGATGTGGTCCTTAAGAAAAGTAACCAGATCTCTTTCCTCTAGCTCGGAGAGGGTCTCGCCGATCAGGAAGTACCTTTCTGCATCGTCCTCTTGAATCTGTACTTTCTTTAGTCCTTCCACCATCTTCTTGGTGGGATCACCTCCGACATCCTCCAAAGTAGGTTGGTCTGGGACTTCAATCGTTTTCACTAGTTCGGCCCTTGGGGATTTCTTCAAAACCATGGAAAAACACTGATCAGCCACCTTTTGGTTACCCTTGATACACTCTATTCCGTCTGCTCCGGGGTACTTGATCCTCTGGTGGTATGTTGAAGAGACCGCCCTCATTTTGTGCATCCAAGTCCTCCCTATAATCATGTTATAAGAGGAAGGGATGTCCACCACAAGAAAATCAGTCTTCAATACCACTGATCCTGCTTGGACAGGCAGTGTGACCTTTCCCATAGGCCATACTGTCTGCGCGCTGAAGCCAACTAGGGGGACAAGGCACTTTTGTAGTGAGCTTATTGGGAGCTCCATCTTTTTGAAGGTGTCGTAGTACATGATTTCGGTGCTAGCCCCTTGATCCACTAGGATTTTCTCCACGTCATATTCCCCTATTCGTAGAGTGATTACTAGTGCGTCATTATGGGGTACCATTACCCCCTCCAGGTCGTCGTCGGTGAAGGTGATTGGAGTCTCCAAGACCTCCCCTGCCCTTGGCCTCTTCATGTCGAGCTTCATGACTTTGTTTTGCTGCCCATTGACCCTTTGGATGTGCCTTACTTCATTGTTTGTGTAAGGGGCAACGAATCCATGTATCATATGGATCGTTCCCTTCGGACCTTTCTCATAGTCCATCTCCTCAATCAGCTCGGCATCATTCTTGCTTTTAGCCAGAAACTCTTTGAGGTGACCTTCCACCACCTTCTCATCCAAAAACTTTTTGTACTCCATGCAATCTTTGGTCATGTGCCCCCAATCTCTATGGTAGCTGCAGTGTTGGTTAGTGGCCCTTCTTTTTTCTGGGTTCCCAATCATCTTTGGGGGTCTCCTGAACCACTGTTCATTCTTGGTCCTATACAACATCTTATATATAGGGATGTTGAAAGTCGCCATAACACTGAAGTATGACTTGGGTCTGGGTCAGCTTTGTCCTTCCTCTGCTGGGCGTAATCCTTCCTTCCCGTCGTGAAGTCCTTCTTGTACACCTTTGACTCTAATGTTTTCTTTTTCGGGAGCTGAGGTTGCCCTGCTATGATCTTTCCCCCAACTTGCAGGATATCATCTTCTACCCGTGCATGCTCCTGGACCCTTTCCATTAACTTGGCTACAGTCTTGACTGGGTGCATCGTAAGCGATTCTCGTAGCTTACTATGCAGGGGCAGACTTGTTTTGAACGTTGCTAGGGCATACTCCTCACTACAATTTTCAATTTCGTTGAAAATTTCCCAGTAGCGCTTTGAGTACCGACGCAGGGTCTCATCATCCCTCTGTCTCATAGAGGTCAACGCATCAAAGGTCTTCAAAGCTGCTCGGCTTGTGAGGAACCGAGCGGTGAACTCCTCGGCCAATTGAGTCCAGCATAAGATTGATCCCTCTGGGAGCTTGTGGTACCATCTCAATGTTACTTTCCCTAGGCTGGAGGGGAACATTTTGCACAATAATGCATCATCTTGCTCATGCATAAACATGGCCTGCTGGTAGTGCTGAATGTGGGCCATAGGATCCGTGTTGGTTTCATAAGGGACGAACGCTGAGTGTTTCACCCTGCTTGGCGTTTTCTCTGCGCAGATCCAGTGGGCCAACGGTGATTTGGAAATCTGGCCTAAGGCTTCCTTAGCTGCCTCTCGTGCAGTTTTAGGACCTCTCTCAGCTCGATCGGCGTCCCTCCTTCTCGTATATTGCATAGGAACAAGCTTGTTGGAATCAGATCTCTCATATCTGTCCCTAGCGTGCTTCCTCCTTTCTCTTCTTTCAATAGAGATGCTCGTATCTATCCTTTTTCGTGGAGAGACTGCTCGGTAAGTGGAGGCATTGTTGTGGATGGCCCACGGAGATCATGCGGTGTCACGCATTAAAAAAAGGATTCTGTTTTCTTTCCCCATTCTCGTCGGGTGGTGGCCTCCCCACCTCTTAGTGGTGTCTTTGAGCGTCTTGCCCTCGGGGAATCACGGAGTATTAAGCGTGTATCCCTGTATTTTGGAATTTCTGGGATATTCCCTACGTCGAACTTCTTGGTTGCTGGTTTTTTCTGTGGTGCTCTTAGAACCAGGGGAGTTTTGTCCACCCTTGTGCTCTTTCTCATAGTATACACATGCGTGGTACCATCGTCTTCCACGTCCTTTCATTGTGGAGTCCACAGAAGAGGCTCTGAAACCACCATTGTTGACCTCCGTTGGAAGGGATCAAGCTTTTTTGTTAGGTTTCCCACAAACGACGCCAATTGTACGGGGATAAATCCGCGTAACCCTGGATCACGTGCTTCCTTCTATCTACCCTAAGTCTGCAAGACAAAAAAAGGGTTAGAGCACCTTTGCCTCTCGTTAGCAAAGGCCCTTCGATGCCTAAGTTAGTATCACGTACTTGAAAACTCCAATCACAATGCGTATGAAAATAGGTTTCACAGTGTACATTTTGTCATGGTTATTGCCTTGTATTTATAGGTGTAGATGTCCTTCACATTAGGCATCTCGTGTCACTATTTCCTATTCTCTTTAGGAATCCTTCTCTCAATAGGACTTTCCTATCAAGGGACAGCTTCCATCTACTGCTAGATCTCGTCTAGCAGTAGTCTTTCTTTCCATATAGGACTCATTCCTATATGGGGTTTATTCCCACCCACATTAGGAATGTTCATATTAATCCCTCACACGACGGGATTTCTCCTTATCTCGTAAGGAACCGCTTGTAGAATATTCTGGAATGTCTCACCGCCCTTCTCGTGGCGGTGCCGAGCTTCTACATAGCTCGGAATAACTCGTACATAACTCAGCTCATCACGCCAAGTTGATTTATGTATTCCAGAATGCCGTTTAAACTATATTCGTAGCCTTCCTAGCTCGGTATATCGGGGGCATCCCTTTATGCCTCACGCCGAGCTAGTGCATTCCGATGTATTTAATTTAATTTGATTTCTGATCCTATTCATGGTCAATCCAGCTTGGTACAGGGATTCACGAACTCCCTATGTGGTGCCGAGCTACTTGCCCTTTCGTGGCGATCATATTAGACACGTGCTACGCCTAATAGTAGGGTAATCAGACTTTACCCACTCCAATTCTTACCGAAGTTTCAAATAAAATCAAGTAATGAAGGGTAGAAATTCCCCTTTTTCAGAAGTAAATCATGAGTTCAAGGAATACCTCTGCATTATCACGAGTTCAAGGGATTGATTATCCAACCAAGAATCATCCAAAAGAGGAGAAAAAGATTTAGACTTAGTAGGCCAGTCAGAGCTAACATCTATTTCATCATAAAGAATGGGCTTAGATTTCTTATCTCTACTTCTAACAATTGAAGCGCTGCTATTAACGAGACCCATGGAGGGAATCTAAGTTTTATTTTCATCAATTCAAAAGCTTTATTTTCTCCCTTAATATCAACTAATTGAAGCTCCGGTTGAACCCCGTATGAAGGTCTTCCACTTTGGACTGGCGGCGATATCAGCGAATCTTTATCAGCATGGCGACTCCCCGGGCCCACCACCCCTCAGATCTTCATACAGAAGCAGCAACGGCTTGTGGGGCAAAGTATCATCGGTCGACCATTTGGGTGTGTGATACACTTTTACTGAGGGAGGAGAGAGAGGGACAGGGCACGTGAGCTTGGGAGGATTTTTTTAAGTTTTAATCTCAACCCTTGGTTTCAAGGGCTGAGATGGGGTGTCAAATGAGAAGTGTAAAATAGGTGTCGATAGATCCAGCCCCATATATACATATATATATTAGGAAGAACTTCCAATAAGGGACTCTTATATAAAAATACCATGCGGACCTAGCCTTTTTTTTGTGTTTTCAGACCAAATTTTGACGATCCAAACCGTTCAATGTTTTTAAAATGCATTTTTAAGGGCCTCCGCGAGGATTCGTCCAAAAAAAAAAAATACCCTGAAGGACTTCATCTGATCAGTTTTGGTTAAAAACGCTATACCACCACCTACTACCAGGAGTTCATTGGGTGGGTTTAGGGGAAGGAAAAAAGGAGCACAAGCTGAGGGAAGGAAGTAGATGTACAAAGAACACCTTTTGTGTATGCAGTGTTTAGGTTAGGGGCTAGTAGAACATTTCATTGGGGGTTTTTGTTTTGACTACGTATTTGGGTTGTTTTGTGATGATTGTATTTGGGTGATGGGTACATTTGTGTTATGCCCAGTTTTTTGAATGTTTGGCTAAGAGACCACCTATTATGGATACCCATTGTCTCTATTATGTACCCACTGTATTTGGGTAATGCCATGACTATTATTTACTAATTGTCATCTCTATATGGAATGGTATTACAGCCAGTTTTTCAATGGCATTCAATGGTATTGCTAGTTTTTCAATGGCATTGTCATCTTTATATGTTATGCAGTTGTATTATGTCCAGTTTTTTGAATGGCATGTTTATGGTATCAATGCAAAAATGACAGATTGCATAATGCCCAGTTTCTTGAGTGGCATGAATTGTATGAGAGAAGTGGTATGACTTGTATGCCTAGTTTCTTGAGTGGTGTGAATTTCACAGATTACAATGGTTTTTTCATTCTTTGTAACCACAAGAATGTGCCACAGATTGCAACATACAGAGAAATCAAAGGAGGCACTTTTCACATTGACATAGAATATTATGACCATTGCAATCAGATGACACAAAATGGGTTGTTAAATAGCATACACAACCACAACATTTCATTACAAAACCAACCTCCACCACCACTACTGCCTAACCATTAAACTAACCTAACCATTACAATAACCAAAACCATCACAGTCCACTGCCACCACTGCCTTCCACACCACTAGAGCCACCATCCATGGAACAATTCCAAAACAAGAAGAAAAAAACAAAGAATATCATAACAGCCACGTAAATCCTCTATCTTTTTTTCAATACTCGAATTTGCTTTTCAAGGCTTTGACTTCTTTTAAGTAATCCTGGAATAACAACTCTAGCACGAGCACACATGGGTGGATCCACCCACATAAAAAACTGGCAAGCATCAGGAGACTGCAAAATTAAAACACCAACAAAAAACTTTTTAGTGGACAATCGAGAACCCCAAAAAAATAAGAAATGGCATGGTTGGAACTTACCCCATGTTTGTAACACCCAATAAATCTTCTGCCAGGGTTGGTGTCAGTCCATGAGGTGGTGATTGGTGAACTTTTTCCACAATGACATAGCATGTGATCAATTGAAGCACTTTTGAGAAGAAGGAGAAGAAAAATGGCAGAGAGAGAGAGAGATGAAATGTGGCTATTTTTCCCCATATTTGGGGGTTATAAATGGGAGGGTTTTGGTAAGAAAAGGGGGTAAAAAGTTAGGGTTAGGGATTTGGGTAGGAGGGGAGGGGAAATGATAGGTCTGTCCCTAAACAAAGCCCCAAATTAGGTTTTCCATCAATTTAGCTAACGTCTGTTATCAATTGGACGAAATTCGAGCAAAATCGAAACTACAAGGTCAATTAGAGTGAAATTGAAACATGAGGGACTAAATTGAGACACGAGTTAAACTATAGGGACCATTTTGATAAATTTCCCTTTATTGATTGGTACTTTTTCTTCCTGTTTTTTACAGTGAGTAACTTGAACGAGCATGGCCGTCTAAACCATGCCGGTCTACACTAAGAAGACATTACCAAGGCCTTGTATTTCGACGGGTTCAAGCCAACCCTAGTTGGCCTTGGGTGAGTTGTTCGTGTGCTACTTGGATACACTCCAAGCTATTTGGGAGGAATCAGAAGAGTCAGAAAGCCCCGATCAATATGCCTTTGGCCTCCAGCCACAGAGTTGATTCCAATTGCCCTTGCCTAGATAAGCCACGTTAGATCCCAAAGGAACCGATCTAGGGGGAGGGTTACTTGTCCCAAGGCTACAAAGGATCTGCAGCAACAAATTACAATCACTAGACAACCAGAACTTGTAACAGCTATACCCATCATCACTTCTAGGGATTGCGAGGCTAAGGTCTCAAGGATAGTTGAGGAAGAAGAACAAGAAGAACAAAACAGGATTGACCCCTTATGTTGCCTCTCAATAGACGTGAGTGACTCATCCTCACAGGGTTATTCTCCTTCCCCGCTCTCAGAACAAACACATCAGCTTAGCCCATCAGATTACTTGAAGTGTTGGGCCTTGGTGCCCCTATTACATATACTACTTCTCCCACGACACCGACCGTTGTCACTTCTGTTGAGCTGTCACTGCAACAGAGGGAGAAAACACCTCTAGAGGTCTCAGCTGATGACCCCCTTCACCCTTCCCTTCAAAGGTAAAGGACTGAGGGTACAAACACTTAACGGTCTCTTACCCATCAAATGACATAATCTGCACCCTAGAATCCCACATTTTCTCGGCCCAACGGGACTGCCGTCACCATGTCAAATAAGATCTTATGCCATTGCACAAGCTGCACTCCTTTCAACTGACATAGAAAAAGAGAAGGATCAATCCTATGACTCTTTGATGAAGTCAGCTATGCAAGCTAGTGTTAGGATGTAGACACCCCAATTTGAACCCATGAAAATCCTTGGCATTCCCGATGATGAAAATGGCCTAATAATGACACGTGAAACTTCATTAATTGCTTGAAAACCCTTCTAAAACCTCTTCAAAATTAACTCAAGCTTGCACCACCTTCTAGTACATTCAAAACCCTCTTTATTGATATATAATACGTCCCAATTCATTTCGAAATGAGGGAGATGAGTGCATTTTACTAAAATGACTTGTTTTCCTGGTCTCTTGTGGGTAAAATGGTCATGTATTTTGATGTACAAATCATCTTGGGTCCAAAACACTTGGGTTTGAAAGTAGAATCAATTACCTTTCCAACGCTTCAAACTATGCGCAAAACAGAGTTTGATAGCACCTGGAGCGGCCCCGCGAAGTTTCATATGTTGTGTAGTCCCTAAGTCCAGGTGCCCATACTTCATAGTCCAGGCGCCCGGACTTACTCCAGATTACTTGTATCCAAAGAACAAAATGGGCGGGAGGATCATTTTGAGAGGATTTTTGGAGGGACTTTTTGAGATATATTGGAGGGAAGATAGAGTGGCCTAGTGAACCCCTAATCTCAACCCCTAGTGACCCATTTCACCCCTTTAATGCCTATATAGACCACCCACTCTCTTCATTTTAGAGGAGGATGAACTCCCCTCTCTCCGATGCTGTCACTTTTTTAAAATTGTTCAAGAAATACAATACTCAATTAGTCCCACTCTGTTTCACTTACTTTTAACCTTAGAACCCACTTTCTACTATCTTAAGCACAACCAATATTCATCCTCCACAACAAAATCTCAAGCAAATACCTGTAACCAGACATTTATAGCTCCAAAAACTGAAATTCAGCCTACTCAACCCCCAAAAATCACCCAAACAAATCAACCAAGTTCAACAATCATGCTTTAAAGGTAGATTTTCTAGCAAAACAGTGTTCAAGGGCCCTAAAAGGACACCACCCAGCCTTGAATGGTCCTCAATATCAATCAGATGCTTGGGAAGGTTAAGAAGTGCAACAAAAGGAGCAAATCTTCTTGCATCCATACCAAGTGTGGGCACCCATACTCTCATAGTATGGGCGCCCAAACTTACTTCTCACTGCTACATTTTCTTGCTCTTTAACATCTCTATGTGATCATCTAATGCATTTACACATGATTAGTAGTTGATCCTTGTCATACATGGTCCATGTATGAATTTTAAAGTGTCTTGGAAAATATTTTAGAAAGAAAGATTGTGTTTGAGAAGAGTTTTGTGGATTAACTAGAAATTGCATGTGGTTTTCCATCAATTTAAAGGATGATCAAAGACATTATAGTAGAGCAAAAAGTGGATTTGGAGTCCTTTACACTCATCTCACACATTCTTGAAGTATTCACAAAGGTCTATTGCATGCACCTTCTTTTCAAGCATATAGCATCTTTGATTGCCTTCATGGAAGCAGTAAATCACATCTATTGTATATGATCAGTTCATCCCTCTTATTATTTTGTTCTTAAGCATGTTTAAATCATGATCTTTAAGTTTGAATTATTGTCGAAATGGGGTCTTTTAGTGTCAATCATAGGTATAGGAGCATGAAACATCAACTTTTGTGCTTTAAAAAGGGTATCAAAGCTCAAATTCGCTACCTTTTCAGAGACCTGGAATGAGAAGCTATCCTTCCCATATTCAGTTCCAGGCACTTGGACTTGGTCACTATGGGTGTCTAACCTGACTTCAGGTGCCCAGACTTGGTTGGTATAGGTGTTTGAAAAGTAGTCTGGTTTAGTTTCAATGATGCTCGTAAGCTTGTTTTGGCATCTATCTAAATTATCTGATCATGTTTCTTAGTAGTTTAGTGTAGAATACAGTCATCGTGCACTCATAACACAGCATATGCATCCACGCCAATCACTTTGATCTTATAAGTGCATTTATGTGCTCTTGCATGATCTTGTGATTAAAGTCTATTTAAACGATATTTTCTAAATCCCTTGAATGTTTAGTAGAGACCAGCGGTCACATGGGGCAAGAGACGTGCTTTAAATTCTTTCCCCTCTCATAACTTAGCTCCCGGACCCGAGAAATCTCATTTGAAAGACCAGTGAAATATTTTCTCCACCAAGGGAAAAAGAGTCATTTTATAAACGGGTTTCTCGGGTACATCCTCAAACCTAGGTGGCCACTCTGTCTGATAGATCAAAACCATTTTCTTAAACTTGTGATATTTTTGCAGGGCATCCACACAGGGTATCCCTTTACTCCCTCTATGTTGAAATTTCTGCTCTAATTATCTTGTTTTGGTTTCTCATTCACCATTCTCCGTACATATCATGCAAAAAGTGTTGGTGGGTTTTGATCGTGTCAAGGACAACGAGAAAGAGTTAAAGATGGTGGTCTCTACCTTGCAAAAGAAGTTGCAGAAGGCCAAAAGGGACAACACATCATGTGCACAATGTCACCGTGAAATTTGGATGGAAAATGACAAGCTGAAGGAGGAGAAGGAAGTCGACCAGAGGGAAATCGAGGATCTTCGGTGCCAACTTGATGCTGCCAACACCAGAGCTAATGCAGAGTATGATAGAGATGTAGACATGGCAACCCTGGACTACGTAAGCCAAATACATGCTATCAAGGATTATATCTGGGGAGCTAGTTGGCAGAGATACCTCATCGTGGTTGGTGTCGATAAGTCATCTCCATTCTGGACAAACGTGGAATTGCCAAGCGAAGTAGAGGCTACTGCTTGTGCCAACTAATCTCAGCTCCAGCCCCCTCTAGAACAACCTCCAGTTGAAGATGCAATTGCCCATGTTGACCTCACCTAACAAGAAAGTGATGGAAACGTTGCTGAGAATGTTGGTAAGAATGTTGGTTCCATCTTGCCACCATTACTCAAGAGCACGGGCTTGAATGCCTATGTCAAATATTCGTATCTGTTAAAAACTTTTAAGTATTTTGCTCAGCCTTGCGTGGCCTAATTGACCGTATGTGGCCTTTCGACTAAGTTTCTCCGTACTTGTTTTGTCTAGCTTGTTTTAAGTTTATTCATACTTAGTTTTTAAGAATATTCATTCTTAAAATCAGTTTTACAATTGTCAGTGCAAGTTACTCCAAATGTTTTCATAATTAGGAGGTTTTACTAAGTTGTTTCGTACTTGCAAATTTGCAGTAATCATTGCAATCCTAACTTTTTTCATACTTAGGGGTCAATCGGAATATCCTAAGTTTTTTCATCCTAAGGAAAAATCTAAATCCCCTTAGTTTCTTTGTACTTAGGAAAAATCTAGCAATCTGAATTTCCTCATATTCAAATATTGAACTTGGTGCTAAGGGCATACTCATACCCTGCTCCCCAATAGGAATCAAAATTCCTAGTATTTTGGTTCATATTAAACCCAATCGTACACAATAAAGGAAAAGTTTTATTGATATTAAAAGTCATAAACAAAAAGAGAAACATCTAGATAATATATGTTGGCAATTTTACTCGTAATCCTAACTAAGAACCAAAAAATGTGGATATATTCGTATTCACTTCTAAAATATAAAATGGTGTGACTATACTTGTAATCATAAAAACCAAATTACTGATACAATTTCCTAAGATTCTGCACATTCCATGGTCGTGGGACTAGATTTCCATCTCGGTCAGCCAAACGATAGGCCCCAATACCAGCAATTCCAATGATTTTGTATGGGCCTTCCTAGTTCAGCCCAAGCGTTCTAATTTGAGGAAACTTTAGTATTAGCTAAAACTTTCCTCAGCACCAAGTCTCCTACCTTGAATTCTCTTGGATGCACCTTCTTATTGTAGCTTTTTCATAGCTGCTCTTGGTATGTCGCCAAAGTTATTAATGCACGTTCTCTATTTTCCTCGGCTAGATCTAGCTGTTCAGTAAAGGCATTATCGTTGCCATCTGATTCTACCAGAGCAGTTCGGTTGGTCGGCAGACCAACTTTAAGTGGTATGACAACTTCCGTACCATAAGCGAGGAAATACAGCGTCTCTCATGTTGATCACCGTGGAGTGGTTTTGTACGCCCAAAGAACAGCTTGTAGCTCATCTGGCCACTTACCCTTATTGCTTTCTAACCTCTTCTTAAGACCCTTAAGGATAGTCTTATTGGAGGCCTCTGCTGCCCATTGCTCTGCGGGTAGGCCGGAGTGGAATAGTAATTTATGATGTCGTACTGGGCACAAAACATTTTGAACTTTAAACTGAGACCCATTATCCGAAATGATGGAATATGGGACTCCAAACTTTGTGATAATTTTATTCCAAACAAACTTCGCCACTATTGCTTCTGTGATTTTAGCCAACGACTCTCCTTCTATCCATTTTGTAAAATAGTACATCCCAATAAGAAGGAATACCCACGATGTATAATCCCCAATACGCGAATGACCATGGACTAGTTAAAGGCAGCTGGTCTTCCATTGGTGCTTGGATTAAAGGTAAATACCTCTGACACTTTTCACAAGTCTTGACAAACAACTTGGCATATTCCTACATGTATGGCTACCAATATCCTTGGGATATTGCTCAGTGGGCAATGGACCTTGCCCCTGAGTGGCCTCCACATGTCCCATCATGGATCTCATGCAAGAACTTCTGCACCAGAGATGCACGTACACATGACAAGTATGGACCAAGAAAGAATTTTCTGTAAAGTTTACCTTCTAGGGAGAGCCAAAATTGTACTGCCTTAGTTTTGATCTTGTGTGCTTCCTGTAGAGGGGAAAAATCTGGGCATACATCTTCCACGTTTTATGAGATCAACAGTGCACCCTTCGCCGGAACCTTAGCACTGCAAGACAATAAATAGTTAGAGCACCTTTGCCTCTCGTCGGCAAAGGCCCTCCGATGCTTAAGTCAGTATCTCGTACTAGGAGGAAACCGTAAAACACATAAAGCATGTAAACACGAATTACCACGTACCTTTCTTCATGGGTATTGCCCCTCATTTATAGATGTGGGTGCTTGTTGTCCACAAATCCTATTCTCATTAGAAGTCCTTTCCTATATGGGACTCATTCCATATAGAAACACAATCTTTATTCTACAAGGATTTCTTTCCACATTAGGAATCCTTGCCATTATCGAAATCCTCTTTACATTAGGATTTACGCCTTATCATGTAAGAGGCTATTCTAGATCCTTCCAGAATGACCCACCACCTTATCTCGTAGGCGGTTAGCTCGGCAATATACTTGCCTATCCATATATGATGTTGCCGACCAAATACCTTGCTCGGTAATGACCTCGTGCACCATCTCGTGGTGCTACCCCCATCTCATGGTGCTATCCTGTCTGCACACTTGGCCTATCTTGGTTGGGCATAACCTGGGGCACCACCATGTGGTCCCCCGAACTGAGCCACCCTCACGTGGTGTCCAGGC
Organism: Vaccinium macrocarpon; assembly: GCA_022606695.1. NCBI lineage: Eukaryota > Viridiplantae > Streptophyta > Magnoliopsida > Ericales > Ericaceae > Vaccinium > Vaccinium macrocarpon. The sequence continues at coordinate 15,224,173 of CM040179.1, forward strand.
TGAGCACGTGGTTCGTACGTGCGTAGGTATTTTCCTATGTAATTGGATTTTACCCTCTCCACTTCCCTTTTGTCTTTCGGCAACATCCCATCTCATAGGTATGCCATTATAAGGTCCATCCAACTTGGCCCAAGCTCTGCTTCCATTACCATCTCCATAGATCAGCCAATGCTTGGTTCACTCAAGTAATCCATAGAAATTGTTCGGTCGAATTCAATGTTCATAGCCGAGCCCAAACAAGCAAGGGAATCTACACGTGCATTTTGCCCCGAGTTAATCCGTTGGACGTGGACTTTATCTAACTAATCGAACAAATCCTTGGCTGCTTCTAAATATCAGCCATCTTCTCGCTCTTTGCAGCATATTCTCTTGAAAGTAGATTGACAAACTGCTGTGAATCAATGAACACTCTTAACATACCTTGAGATCCAGAGCACTTCTGAGTCCAGCAAGCAAGGCTTCATATTCTACCACATTATTGGTGGCACTAAATCCTAGTCTTTGTGCTTGTTCAAGCACTAGGCCTTCTGATGCAAAGAGCACAACACCTGCTCTTGATCCCTTATTGCAAGCTGACCCGTCGACGAATAATTTTCACTCATCAGGGTCTAGCTCGACCGTTATCATCAGTTGCTCGGGGACGGGGTCTTGCTCCTTCTCATGGAGAAGAGGTGGCATTGGTGCCATTTTTGGAGTGAACTTGGCTACGAAATCACACAAAATTTGTCCTTTTATTGTTGTCCTGGGCTGGTAATCCAAGTTGTACTGACTTAACTCAATTGACAACTTTGATAGTCTCCCAAAAATGTCTATTTTCCATAGCAAAGCTCTCAATGGGTACTCTGTAAACACAAAGATAGGGTGAGCCAAAAAGTAGTATGGCAACTTATTTGAAGTTGTTGTAACAAGAGCGAACACCAGCCTCTCCAATGATAAGTAGTGTGTCTCAGTCTCTAACAGGGTTTTGCTTACAAAGTACATAAGAGCTTGCTCTATCCCCTTTATTCGTAGGAGGACTGAGCTAACAACGTGCTTGGATACAGCCAAGTACATAATTAGTCATTCCCCAACTTCTGGAGTAGAGAGCATGGGTGGTGAAGATAAGTAGGTTTTGAATCTACACCTGTCTGAGGATTTGCTAATGAAATGATTTAGTGTTGCTGTTATTCCTATCAATTTTTGGACTTCTTTAGTAGTCCTAGGGCTTTCAAGCCTTTGTAAAGCAGTGATTTAGTCTGGGTTAGCCTCTATTCCTCACTTGGTCACTAGATGTCCTAGGAATTTTCCTGAACTAACACCAAAGGCACACTTTGAGCACTCAACTTTAACTTATACCTCCGCAGAAAATCAAAGGTTACCTTGAGATCTGCCAATTGATTGAGCTTCAGTTTGCTTTTCACCACCATATCGTCAATAGATACCTCCATGGTTTTCCTGAGCTGATCCTTAAACATCTTAGTAGATAGCATTTGGTAGGTAGAACCAGAATTCCTCAATCCGAACGACATCACCTTGTAGCAATACAGTCCTCTTGGTGAGATAAAGGATGTCTTTTCTAGGTCCAGCCCGTACATGGCTATCTGGTGGTATCTTCGAAATACGTCAAGGAAACTCATCCTCTCATAGCCTGATGTGGCATCCACCAGTTGGTCAATCTTGGGAGTGGAAAGTTGTCCTTGGGACATGCCTTATTCAGGCTGGTGAAATCGACACAGACCCTCCGCTTCCCATTCTTCTTCTTGACTGCAGCTGTGTTAGCCAACCATTCTAGATAGCTCATCTCTCATATGGCATCCACTTCAAGCAGCTGTCCTACCTCGTTAATCATAGAGTCTGCGTGATGTGCTGCTGACATTCTCTTTTTCTGTATTAGTGGCTTATGTTGAGGATCAACATTTAAATGGTTGCAAATTACCTCGGGATCTATCACAGGCATCTCCTAAGGTGTCCAACCAAAGACGTCTATATGAGCTTTCAAAAAAGTAACCAATTTATTTTCCTCTTGTTCGGCAAGAGTTTCGTCGACCAATAAATATCACTCCTGATGATACTCTCTTCTCTTATCTAAATCTTCTTCAACCCCTCTACCATCTTCTTGGTAGGATCTCCCCCAACATCCTCCGATGTTGGCTGATCTAGGACTTCAACCGTCTACACATGTTTAGGCTTTGGAGATTTCTTCAAAATTAGGTTGAAGCACTGGTCAGCAACCTTTTGGTTTCCCCTGATGCATTCAATGTCGTGAGCCTCTGGGTATTTGATCATTTAATGATACGGTGAGGGGATGGCTTTCATCTTGTGCATCCATGTTCTCCTTATAATCACATTATAGGAAGAAGCGAGATCTACCACTAGAAAGTCAGCTTTAAGAACTAACCCTGCTCGGACAGGTAGTGTGACCTTTCCCATAGGCCACACCGTTTGTGCACTAAAACCAACCAAAAGAGTCAAGCGCTTCTACAAGGAGCTAGGTGGAAGCTCCATCTTCTTGAAGGTATGATAGTACAAAATTTATGTACTTGCCCCTTGGTCCACCAATGTCTTCTCTATACTTCCCTATTCGTAGGGTAGTGACAAGCGTGTCATTGTGTGGTACTGTTATTCCTTCTAAATCTTCATATGAAAAACTTATGGGGACTTCCATCACCCCCTCAGTCCGTGGCCTCTTCTGGTCGAGCTTCATCGCTTGCTTGGCTTGCCCATTTAGCCTTTGTATGTGTCTGATTTCATTGTTTGTGTAGGTGTGGGCAGTCGTGACATCCGTGAGAAACCTTGAAAGTAAACATACGTTCGTTAGAGTCGCCACTTGATTTTAAAGTTAACCAAGCAACCGAATTCGATGTACAAAATTCGAGACCACCGGTCCGTCGTAACTAGAGTGATCTTAGTTCGAGAGCTAAGTTACGAGATGAGATGAGAAGGTTTTATTTGAAAAATGCACCCATCCGGCCTAATCAAAATGATTAGTCTCTACTCATAATTATGGGATTTTAAAAGAGATTTTAAGGTGATTTAGAGAATTACTAGAAAGGGAACAAGGAAAAAAGATAAAATTAACGATGCATGAGGCTAGATTTAGAGAAATGAAATATTACCAAAAATTAATAACAGGGCGAAGACTGAATTTCTTTTGATCAACGTCCAGATGCTCCCCTCAAAATCACAAATTCAGCGAGTATGAACTCTGTTCGCCACGAAAAGCACTTTATTTAACTAATGCTTCGAAAAACTTGGATTAAAGGTAAGGTTTTGGGTAATTTTGGAAGGTAAGCTTAAGACTAATATTTTTGACATTTTCGTGGCTGATTTTCGGAAAGGAATTTTCGGTTTGGGAAAGGGGTTTACAAAGGAAAAACAATGAGAACAAACGTTTTTTTTAGCAAGAATTTATTGAGGATTTTTGTTGTGTGTTGAAATGGTGAGTTTAGGTACCCTTTTATAAGCCTAGAGGAAGCTTCCACACTTCAATTCCAACCAGAAATCGGATGGGGAGTGATTAAAATGAGAATTGGTAGCCATAACCGAAGTGCAACATCTGTCTAGAATCTGGGCAATTCAACCTTGCATCCGCAAGGTTTGATCTTGCATCTGCAAGGTCAAATGGCACAGTGTGGAGACCCATACTCCTGCGTTCATGTGTCGGTGGTTGCGTCTTTAGGGTGCTGTTTTGATCCAGAAATGGGCTTTTGTTTTGCTAAGAATTGATTTTTCTTGGTTGGACATTTTGGTTGGGCGCAATAAATGGGTTATGGATGAGTTTATTGGACTTATAAAGGTTGATTGGACTTTTCCTTGTATTGGTGAATTTTTGGAATGAAAAATCTGAATTAATCAAAGCATTAGTTAAATAAAATAAATTTCACGGTATCGTCAGTAATTTTTCATCATTGGGGACACATCCGGACTCTTTCATAGGATTCATTGATAATCAAATTGGAGTGTCTACAGTAGGGAGCGACCAACCCCTTCATCATATGGATTGTTCCCTTTGGACCCTTCTCGTAGTCCATCTCATCCACTTGATGGCAGACTTCTGGTCATCCACCAAAAATTCTTTTTAGTGGCCCTTCGCCACCTTTTTATCCAAAAATTTCTTGTAATCCACCCAATCTTCTGTCATGTGGCCCCAATCTCTATGGTAGCTGCAATGTTGATTAGTGGCCCTTCGTTTTGCTGGATTGCCCGTCATCTTTGGGGGCATATTGAACCACGACTGATCTTGAATCATATACAACATCTTGTAGATTGGGATGTTGAACGTCGCGAAGATGCTAAAATAGGACATGGGATCTAGGCTTGCTTTTTCTTTTTCACGTTGCACCGAGCGAGTGCGTGAACATAAGTCTTTCCCCTTCTCTTGGAGTTGCTTCTTTAGATCCTGAATTTCTCGCTCACGTCGAGTGACTTCTCATGCTAATTCTTCCGCCTCTTGTTCTCTCTGATCTAGGCTATCCTCACGCTCACGGTCTCTTCTCTGCCTAGGATCCTTCTTCCTTTGCGAGGGGCTTCTTGGCCTTCGTCCCCTCTCCTGATAGGGAAAGACTAACCGGTCTCTCTTTGGTGATACTGAGTGTCTTCATCGCTCCCTAGATCTTGGAACTTCAGGGGAGTCATAGATTACTAAACGTTTTTCTCTAAACCTTGGAATTTCCGAAATATGACCTAAGTCAAACTTTTTGGCAGCCGACTTCTTCTATGGTGCTTTAAGGGCTACCAGAGTCTTCTTTGCACCTTTCTTATTTGTATGCTTTGGAGTTCTCTCACCATCTTCCTCCATTATTTCGTGCCTTGGAGTACAAATAATGGGTTCTGAAGCCACCATTGTTGAATGTTCTTCCTGGAAAAAGTTTTTCGTAAGTTTTCCCACAGACGGCGCCAATTGTATGGGGATAAATCCTCGTATGTGTAAGATCACGTGCTTCCTCGCTAGAACCCTAATTCTGCAAGACAAACAAGGGTTAGAGAACCTTTGCCTCTTGTTGGCAAAGGCCCTCCAACGCTTTAGTACGTGGTTTTTTTATTAAGCAAAGAGCAATGCATATAACAATGTGTTACGGCGTTCCTTTTTTCATGGGTTTGATGCTTTATTTATAGGTGTGAGTTTCTTATTGATCAGGGCCTAACGTTGCCCTAGTTTCCTTATTGTATTAGGAAACCTTTCCTAATAAGACTCTTTCTACTAGGTGTGGTGGTGCCATTCTGTGCAAGATCTCTTCTTGCAACAGGATTTATTTCTGTATAGGACTCTTTCCAATATGGTCGTGCAATATATTCCTAGCTTCATTAGGAATTCTTTTGTCAATCCCTTAAATCACGGGTTTGCCTCTTATCTCATAAGAGACCGACGTAGAACCTTCTGGAATGTTACACCGCCTTATATTCTTAAGGTGGTCCTGCCCGTGCTTCCACATAGCTTGGCGTGTCCCATACAAGGCCCAATCTACACATACCGAGTTGTACTTGGCTAAATCATGTAGTCCCATAACGCTATTCTAGCTATATTCATAGCTTAACTAGCTCGGCCATGCCCTTAGACATCTGTTGAGCTAGTACACCTTCACTTGGTGTTGTTAATTAGTCTTGAACCTATTCGTGGTCAACTCTGTTCGGGAAAGGGTCAAGGATCCTTTTCCTGATACTGCCGAGCTAATTGCCCTCACATGGCAACTACCCTATGCACGTGCTTTGTCTATATTGTGATTACTAGAAGCAGGTTTTTGGTGTCAATGACTTGCTCATACTAAAAAAGGATAAGTATTTATTTGTGGTGATGGTGTTGAAAGAGGGGTTGTAAGTAAGTAGTAAGCTAATTAGTATTTTTTTTTAAAGTTTTATAAATAGGCATATAAAATTTTAAGCCATATGGCTATCAAAATACTTTACATATTATCACTTAATATTCATTTTTAAATATTGAATTATGTTACCAAACAACCCTTAATTCTACCTCTGGTCCCATTTTGTTTGCTATCAAAGAGAACTTAAATTTTTATGGAGACATGTCATTAATTCATATCCTGAGAAATTTTGTTCGCACCCCCCTCCCCTATTTTCTTAGTACCCACACCCAAAAAAAACCTAAGCACCGGGTGGGGTCCACCTTGGCCCCACCTTAATCATAAAAACCGTCTATTTTGTAAAAGATAATGTATATCACACCTAAGACAAATCAAGTTGACTGGATATCGGTAAATATTACATTTCTATTGAAAACATGCAACGGTTGAATTTTTTAACCATCTATTAATTTGAAGGCAAATCAAACACTTACAAATATATGATTAACTTAATCTTTATGCGAAAATTATCTCCACATTATTCTATACAAAATAGATGGTTTGGATTACTAAGTCGGGTCCAAGGTGAAACCACATGCCTTCTTAATGTTTCTTGGTGTGGGTATGAGAAAAGAGGGGGATGTGTATAAAATTTCCCTCACGACCTGTAGAAATCCTAATTAGATTTCCAATATTACCCCTCATATAAATTCACTTTTATTCATTTATGGTAGTAGATAGTTTATGACAATGTGCCCCACTTTTTTTTATTGAGTTTTCGAAAAGTACAAATATTTTGAGACATCTCAAAATAAAAATGTAAGCAAACAAAATTGGACACGAAGTATATAATTGGACACGAAGTATATAATTCTAAGAAATTTGAGACGATGAGCTGATACGGTAGTCTCTTCCACCCTAATAACATCATTGTACAAACTGAGAGAGACCTTGAATAAGGTTTTCTTCCACGTCACTCTTGTCCTTTCAAAGATTGTTTTACGGTGTTTTTCCTCTGGTTGGGTGGCCCTGCAACGCCCCAGGTTGTAGTGTGCATCGTGGCCATCCAAATTAGTAATCAATAGTCTGGATTTACAGTTTCAGACCATTGAAAACACTTTTTGACAACTACGATTGGGGGTACAGTCTTATAGCGCTCCAAAGCGCTGCAGGACCCGTGGATCCTGTTTTTCCCTTGTTGCTTGATAAATAGGTGGCCGGAATATCCCTAAATCCATTAGAACTTGCAATTTATTTACGTGAAAAAATCTTCCGACATTCTATAACTAATTTTCATTCCGAACTTTTAAATCTTATAACTTGAAAATAATCTTTCAAGTAGAAGTTAGGTTCCTGGAAAATCTTTTTTTGGAAAATCCTAGAAACAAGATAATATTGATTAAATTTCTTTTTGCTACATTTGTTTGTTTCTTTCTTTTTGCCAAAAAAAATAAAAAAAGATTTGGTTACATTTCTGGTAGGCAGTATATGTTGTTAGGTGGAATGATAAAACAAGACGAATCTATAGCCTCGTCAGCTTTGCGTGGAGTGGGTTCCAGCTTTGCTGAATAAACAAAAAGAGGAGTCTAGCGGACAGAGACATCCAATACTGATTGCAGTGGGGACAGACGGACAATTCAGCTAAAAAAAACAACAATCCCAGGTACACAATAAAAATGAACAATAAAATAGACAACACACACATATGGCATGTGAACTTCGCACACATTTCACACTTATCTATGTGTAGAGCCCATAAACTATGTGAGTGTTGTCCATCCTTTTGTCAATTTTTGCTGTGTATTTAGCATTTTTGACAAAAAAAAAAAGGTGGGGACAGTTGGGCCCAACAACTACGAAATGTCAACTTATTTTTGTCATTTGTAGGGCCCCTAGAATTTTAGTGTCCTAGTCCTGTTCTAAAAATGAAACCTTTAAAACTTGACTGAGTTTACAGGAAAAAAACAATTAGTCAGAATACGGGAAATGCAAAACTATATAAAATCTAGTAATAATTTATTAATGCTTCTATCTATTACTTCTTTTTTCTTTTCTCATAACCAAATAGTTGCCATCTACAAGGCATGACGGACCTAGCTGAAAGCTAAAAAAAAAGAGGCATTATAATACTATGCCATAAAAGAGGATAGATAATAATACTCCAGATTTTGGGGTAGAGAATGTTTAGTCCGACATCGAAAGTCAACACAGGTAATTTTGGGTATATAATAAATCATGTAAGATACTACTACTGTATATTGGGCTGAATTATGCATTTTGGGCGATATGGTTTTGGCTTGTGGATCAAATTCACCATCTACCTATGCCTTTACACTTTTACCTTTTATGATATATTGAATGAATATCTATAAGATAAAATTAATGGTATATGTAATGCACTTGAACCTTGAATTTGGATTGCCCTTGAACCTAGAATTTGGAATGCTCCTTGAACCTTCAATTTGTCGTAGGTTATGTCATAAACTTGATTTTGCCATGCTAGGTTCTTGGTTTTTTTTTTTACTTGATTACTTATTTCCTTATGGAATGTAATCCTTGAATAAAATCGTAACCGCTCCGTGACTCACAGATTAGATTGGAATCGGGTTGAAGAACTTTTGGTCTGAGCACCAATTGCATTTTATAAAAACCATGACTTACTGATTAGGATCGAATTTATAGGAATGCGATTGACCGTGCACAACCCTACTGAAACCTATATCTAAAGCTATAGCAAACACCCCCTAAGGCTCAGTTTCGATGAAAGTAATCTCAAGGGGGAATGGAAATGTGATGCCTCCGAAAAACTACATCATCTCTCATCAAGCATCCCGAGAGACATCAAGTTCTTCTTCACTCCTAGCACGTGTCTTACCCCCGCCACCTTCATAGTTTTTCCAATTGGCACTCGAAATTTCACTGTCGCCTTGCCAACAACCCAATTTGCCAAACTATTAGCCATCCGGACAAGAACGTCCATCGCATGCCTTGTACTCCCAAAATTGTAACCTATCTCCGTAAACATGATATGAGAACTCATAATCTAGTAACCAATCCAATTTTCCTGTGCCTATAGTATCTAACATGACCAACGAATACTCATCATCGGATTCCTCAATAGCCACTACTTCATCCTTTTGTGGGATTTTATCCTTTCCTACCATGCAAGTGAAAGTACGGCCCCTTCGACTGAGAACAGCTGCCGCCTCCTTTCCCTTTTTCCGCTTCCCTTGTTTGGTTTTTGCCTCTGTAACCATTAGAAATTAGTGCCTATGACTCATTAACCTATTCAACCAGCATCTTTTTCCTCTTCGCCTCTTCATTGAAAATGACACCCTTAACCATAACCATGGTCTACTTACCTTCTGGTGCTGAGTTACTTAAAGAACCCACCAATGTCTCCCAATTATCTGGTAGAGAACTGAGCAACAAAAGAGCATGCAACTCATCATTGAACTTTATTCCAACATTAGACAACTGATTTATGAAACTTTAGAACTCACTGGAATGCACGACAACTGAATCTCCACCCCGGAGCATCAAATTCACAAGTCTCCTCATTAGTAGCGCTTTATTTCCAATTTTGTCAACATCTCTTCCAATTTTGTGCATAGAGCGTAAGCATTTGTTTCCTGAGCTACATGATGAAAAGCCACCTGTCCAATACACTCGCAAATTAATCTTACTGCTTTCCTATTTATTTTCTTCCCATCTTCCTCTTTCTTATCCTCCGGTTTGACTCCTTTAAGTTCCAAAGGATCATACATGTCTTTCCATGAAAGCATGTACTCCATCCGAGGCTTCTAAATCACATAATTAGTCGCCGTCAATAGGACCATAATATTCAAATTAATATCTGACATCTCTGCAACCAAGATTGTCACCAATAAACTGCCCTAGGAACTCCCAAAACTAATTTGATACTTCAAAGAATGTTTTAAAGCAGTAAAATAAAACGTATCATCAAAATTCGTACCAAATCTCCACAAATAGAGCCGGGGATTGGGTCTGGGATGTCGAACCAAGTCTAGAATCCGACTGAATTGGCCAAAATCAGGGTGAACCGATTGAAAACCCTCTTTTATAGTGTTTGTCTTCTTTGACTAGTCAAAACCTATCCGAAATCAACCATATTGGCTGAAAAACCTCTGATAAATCGAAACACAAACCGGTCGTATCTCCTGACCCCAACCTCTGACCCCTTTCACTTGGCCTCTGACCCCTTCGAACCGAAACTTGACCCTTTTGAACCTTATGACCCAGCTCACTGACCCTTTTGACTCTTTTGATCTGTATGGCTTAACCTTTTGAAACCTTCAACTAATGTCATGCCGACGCTAGCCCTAGGGTCTTCAACCTCTAGCCGCTCGTGAATTTCGCTGCGACTAGATCTAACACACGTTGCAAGCGCCACCTATCTTTGGCACTTTGGACTTCCCTGGCATCATCCGACAATGTTCTTGGTACCCACGTGATTGTCTGGAAGTGAGGAACACAACCCCATGCTCAAACTTCATTGTCAACCACTCCTGATCCGGGCCCAACTCAATCCACCTCTTGCTTCAGTCCGTGGATGTTCAACTCGACCGTTTAGGTCACTTCGATGACCAAACCCGACCGCCCACACACCGTTGCATTCATCTCTGAGAGCCCACCTAACCCACTGATCAAAAAATAAGTTTCATCAACTATTTTTATCCAACCAGACCTTCTAATGATGCTTCAATGGCTTCTGAAGTGATTATTTAACTGCTTTGCGCTAGCTAGTGCTTCGAAAGAACCCCGTTATGATACTAGTTTTTTATGCCAAACACACACCTCACGCACATAAACAGTAAAATCAAGCAAGAACAAGACACAATATACATGGTTTGGCCAAATTGGAACTACTTCCACTGAGAGGGGGATTTCACTAAATCTGTGGTGATTATACACTCACTCTCAATCTCACAATAATGAATTCCTCACTGTTGACTCGTGTATCTCTCTTTCACAATCACTGCCTCTCTCACTTTAACACACAAACATAAAGAGCGAAGCCGAGTATTTATAATCCAATAGTTAAAACGAAAAAACCCTAATTCCTCCCTCCAAGCCTAAGTCCGTTCGGCCCACACGGGTGGATCCCAACAATCCTTACACTGCCTACATTTAATTTATTTTTAATTTGTTTTTGTCATAGCATATTGAATTTTTTGATGTAGCCAATAAAATTTGAATTCTCTAATGACTCCCTAACAGTAAGAATTTCCGAAACGGTCACTGCTTTGCACACAATAAAAAAAAAATGCAGGCCTTGAAACTTTAATATTTTGGTCGGAGGTTTTTCCGCCGAGACCGGAGTAGAGCTTTTACAAGTGTCAAACTATCTACACCCAAGTGCACAGTGCCGCGGATTAGGACACCGTTGGCTTATTTTTTCATGGAAAGTTCACGGACATCTAAAACTTTTGGTGAATTTTATGTTCCCAACTCCTTGGACGGCAAATCACCTGACCCTAATTTACTTGGTTAAGTAAACCCTCTTAATGTAATTAATGTCCACTTGTGCAAGTAGGCACATGTTCCACTTCGAATCCGGATGAGATGTTATGTAGTACATGTTGTGCGCCGTGTTGTGCAGCAAAACAACGTAGTTTTGTTTATTTTCTTAATACACTTCAATAGGCCCTATTTGGAGAGTTAATTTTGAGGTTCAATTTTAGGGGATTTAAGCTTTTAGGGTAGGATATAGTGGTCTTAAGCACTTGGATTTAGGCACTTTGAGTTTAGGCGGTATGGGTTTAGGGTTTAGGCACTTGTAGTGGCTTTTTTCTTCTTCCAAACAAGGTCTTTGGAAGCTTTAGAGGTGTGCCAAAAACTTCTTCGTCTTACCGCATAACACCTACCGCACAACACCCACCCCGGATCCGTCCACTTCACATGTAAATTCACCCGCATCAATCCATTTGATTATTGCTGAAAAAACATCACATTCACCCTCACCAGTTTTGGTTCTCTTTCTACCTGAACATGGACTAATTAACAAATCTTAGGGGTGTTCCACTAAGAGATCGTGGAGTGGGTAAAATTTGGTTACCCTATTGATAGGCGTAGCACGTGCTTATGGCAATCACCACGAGGGGGTGAATAGCTCGGCACCACATAGGGAGTCCGTAAGTCTTGTGCCGAGCTGTACTGACCATGAGTTAGATAAGAATAACTAAGTAAGTTTATACATCAGAATGCCCTAGCTCGGTGAGAGACAAAGAAGGGGAGCCCCCGATATGCCGAGCTAGGAAGGCTACGAATATAGCTTAAACGGCATTTTGGAATACATAATTCAGATCGACACAATGAGCTGAGTTATGTACGGGTTATTCCGAACTATGTGGAAGCTCGGCACCGCCACATGCAGGGCGGTGGGACATTCCAAAATATTCTACAAGCGATTCCTTACGAGATAAGGGGCAATCCGGTAAAGTAAGAGATTGATATGGGAAGTCCTAACGAGATTAAGAGTATACCCCATATAGGAAAGAATCCTATATGGAAGGGAAGAATCCTATATGGTAAAAAAGACCTTTGCTAGACGAGATCTACCAGGATATGGAAGCTCGTCCCTAATAGGAAAGTCCTATTAGGAGAAAGATTCGTAAAGAGAATAGGAAACAGGGGGCATGAGATGCCTATGATGAAGAACGTCTACACCTATAAATACAAGACCATACACATGAAGAAAGGTACGCTGTAAAACCCCTTTTTCATATGTATTGTGATTTGAAAGTTCAAGTATGAGATACTAACTTAGGCATCGGAGGGCCTTTGCCGACGAGAGGCAAAAGTGCTTTAACCCTTTTTTCTGTCTTGTCGATCTAAGGTTGAATCAAAGAAGCACGTGATCCTGACTTGCATGGATTTATTCCCCGTACAATCGGCGCCGTCTGTGGGAAACGCTTACGGAAAAGCTTTACTCCTTTTAATAGAGATCAACAATGGTGCTTTCAGAGCCTATTTTGTGCACTCCACGAAGGCAAGACATGGAAGATGATGGCGGAACCACTCTTGTGTATACTACAAGAAAGAGCACAAGGGTGGACAAAACTCCCATGGTCCTAAAAGCACCACAGATGAAGCCAGCAACTAGGAGATTCAACATAGGGCATATCCCTGAGATTCCAAAATTCAGGGATACACGCATGACATATTACGATTCTCCAAGGACAAGCGAGAGGCGAGGACGCTCTAAGACACCTCCAAGAGGTGGGGAAGCCTCTACCCGACGAGAATGGGGGACAAGCCCTCCGAGGAAGGATAGCCTCAATAGAAAGGAGCAAGAAGCAGAAGAACTGGCCCGTTAAGTCACTCAACGAGAGCGAGAGATTCAGGACTTGAAGGAACGACTTCAAGAAAAAGAAAAGGACCTACGCTCACGGATGAGGTCCGTGCAATATGAGAAGAAAAAGAACAGTTGTCATCATCACGACATCTCCGCTGACTGAGCAATTTCTCCACGAAAAAGGAGAGAGAGGAGTGTTTTCATTGAAAGGAAAGAAAGAAGAAAGCACGCCAGAGAAAAATATGAGAGATTTGGTTCCAATGAGCACATTCCTGAGGAGTATGCGAGAAGAAGGGAAGCTGGCCAAGTTGAGGGAGGCCCTAAAACTGCACGAGAAGGGGCTAAGGAAACCCTAGGCTAGATCTCAAAGTCACCACTAGCCCACTGAATCCAAACTGAAAAGACACCGAGCAGGGTGAAACATTCTGCATTCATTCCTTTCGAAACTAACACAGATCCTGTGGCTCAAGAACATGATGCAGAAAGATATTTTTTGGTCGGCGAGACCCTCGCCGAACAAGAGGAAAGGGATTTGGTTGCCTTTCTAAAGGACCACATTGATGTTTTTGCATGGACTCCCTAGGAAATGCCTGGAATAGACTCCGAGATCATCTGCCACCATTTAAACATGGATCCTCAGCACAAACCAGTTGTGCAAAAGGTGAGAAGGTCGACACCACAGCACGCAGACGCTGTGATTGAAGAAGTAGAGCGAGTACTTAAAGTAGATGCCACACGAGAGGTGAGCTATCCAGAATGCTTGGCCAACACTGTTGTGGTCAAGAAGAAAAACGAAAAATGGAGGGTTTGCGTGGATTTTACCAGCCTCAATAAAGCATGCCCCAAGGACAGCTTCCCACTGCCCAAGATAGATCAACTTGTAGACGCTACGTCTGGCTATGAAAGGATGAACTTTCTCTACGCATATCGAGGATACCATCAAATAGCTATGTACGAGCCAGACCAGGAGAAAACATTCTTTATTTCACCAAGAGGACTCTATTGTTACAAGGTCATGCCATTTGGGCTAAGGAATGCCGGAGCAACCTATCAAAGATTGGTTACCAAGATGTTCAAGGAACGGCTCAGTAAGACCAAGGAAGTCTACATCGACGACATGGTGGTAAAAAGCAAGTTGAAGCCCGATCATATTGCCAACTTGAAGGTAACCTTTAGTATTTTGAGAGAATACAAGTTAAAGCTAAACACTTCAAAGTGCGTCTTTGGGGTCTGCTCGGGAAAATTTTTGGGACATCTGGTGACTAAGAGAGGGATCGAAGCAAATCCGAATCAGATCGCGGCTCTACAAAACCTACAAAGCCCAAAGACCACGAAGGAGGTCCAAAGGCTGACAAGGATGGTCACAGCCCTTAATCGTTTCATCAGTAAGTCCTCAGATCGTTGCAAGCCATTCTTTCAACTTCTGAAGAAGAGAGAAGGATATGAGTGGGGAGCCAAGCAGGAGCAGGCTTTCCAGGGGTTAAAGGTTGTTGGAACTTGTGGCTCATATGGTGTGTATGAGAGGCACGGAGCAATTCCCGTTATCGATAAGCAAGTTGGGAGGCAGTTTGATGGAGTCGGTATCGATTCAGGAGTTTCCCTGTATCGATATCGAGGCATCAATGGGGAACAGAATGTTCAGGTATCGATACAGGGATTTCCCTGTATCGATACTGAGTGGCTTAAAAATAGTCGGTGAACGGTGTTACAAGGACTTTATAGGTATTCAGGCTATAATGTTGAGTTAGGGTTGGAATAGAAGTAGCAGCCACATATAAATACTCTCTATTGTAAAACCCTAAGTAAGTGTGATCATCAATAAACAACTATTTTGTGTGCTCCCGTGGACGTACTTGATTTTAGGGAACCACGTATATCTCTGTGTCAACTCTTTTACTGTTTATACTCGTATATCGTGTGCGTGTGTGTGATTCGATCCTAACAAAGTGGTATCAGAGCTCGAGTCTAATTGAACACGCGAAGAACGATGGCTTCGATTTCGTCTGTTACAAAGTTCGATGTGATGAAGTTCGACGGGACTTGGAATTTCAGACTTTGGCAACACAGGGTAAAGGATCTGTTGGTGCAGTAGGGATTGGTGAAGGCATTGAAAAAGAAACGAGAGGCCATGTCGAGTGATGACTGGGATGAACTCCTGATGAAGGCGGTGAGTATGATTCATCTGTGTCTTACAGACGATGTTATGTATCACGTGATTGGTGATGAATCACCGGCTGGGGTCTGGTCGGAACTAGAGAGTAGGTATATGTCTAAGTCGTTGACGAATAAACTATTTTTGAAGCAGAAGCTGTTTGGGTTGAAGATGATCGAGGGTTCCAACCTTATTCAACATATTAATACGTTCAATCAGATTATTAGCGATTTGCTAAGGATTGAAGTGAATTTCAACAAGGAAGACCAGGAGCTGATGCTGCTATGTTCCTTACCTGGTTCTATGGAGACTCTTGTTGCAACCTTACTCTGGGGGAAAGAAACCCTAGAATTGGAGGAAGTCACTGCAGCCTTGCTTGCATACAATCAACGCAAGCAACAGACCGAGGGTATTTCGAGGAAAGGGCTGGTGGCAAAAGGGGGAGAGGAACGTCGTAGAAAATCGAAAAGGGGAAGAATAGGAGCACGTTGGAAGTCGAAGTCAAGGGGCAGGACTCCCGAGCCAAAGGAGTTTAAGTGTTACAAGTGTCACGAAACTGGACACTTCAAGAAAGACTGTCCGTACAGGAAGAAGAATGAGGGGAAGGGAACTTGGAAGAAAGCTGGACCATCGAAATCTGCAAACGTTGTGGAGGAGTCATCGGATGATTGTGATGGTGATATGTTGTCGGTTTCCACAGATGCAGAGCACGGGGCAGACTTTTGGATTCTGGACTCAGCACGTTCTTTTCACATGTCGCCTAACAGGGAGTGGTTTGACACGTACAGGTCAGTGGATTGTGGTACTGTTTTAATGGGTAATGATGCAACATGTAAAGTCATTGGAATAGGCACAATGAAAATTAGGAGATACTGTTTGGTTATTTTTACTTCTTTGCAATGGAAAATGATTGTGTGCAAGCGTGCCAGAGAGAGTTTCAATCTCCTCCCTCAGATTAACTTTGGAAAAACCAAACCTAATTAGGCGATTGTGTTTTGTTGGTTCAATTACCTCAATTAGGAGAATTTTTCTTAATAAGTGAAGAAATGCAAACCAATAAACTTAGGAAATCAAAGAACAATAAAGAAACAAGACACTTCGATTGATGAATCAAGGATAAACTTACTTCGAAATTGTCTCCAACTTCAAATACAGAGTAACAGAACTTCAAACAGGTAATTGTTACAAGAACAACCGAGATAGGGGTGATTGTTACAAGAACAATCGAGACAATTCCTAATCTACTTCGAACTGAGTTCGAAATCCTAAACTACTTCGAACTGGGTTCGAAATCCTAAACTACTTTGCCAATGAACAAACCAAGCATCAGTTTTTTGATAGCTGTTTGTTGAAGATTTGTCCGGGGGTTTTCACTCTTCAATTTCTTCTATTTATAGACGTTGCTTGTAGTTTGAACTTCCCGCTCCATGAATTTGAATCTGGCTTGCTTTGAACTCTAACTTCCACTCTGAGAGTTGGCAGTTATTCTTTCTCCACGTCTGAATTTGAATCCTTTCTTCTTCCAGAAGCTGTAAATCTGCACGTTTGGTTAACATGTTAAGGAAAAGTATTCCACATGTTCTAACTGCCAATTGCCTTGTTTCACAAGTTTACACGTGGAGCTTGTGTGTTTAGCAGTTGATATTATGGCTTCGAAGCCAATCTTTATTTTAGTAATGGCTCGTAATTGCCAATAACTGCCTTTCTAAATTGAGAAGTAATACGACATCGTATTTAATCAACTTCATCTTACTAATCCAGTGTATCTTCACTGACGAGTAATTGCCAACGTTTGGCACTTTTGATTACGTGTCAATTAATTATTGGACTGGTTAATTTTATATGTAAACATACCCCCACATTAACATCTTTGTTCAAGGGATTTGAACAAGTGTTAATGTGCCTTTTTGCCGCTTCGAATTCTTGTAAACTTCCAAAGCAGAAGTTATTGGCAGTTCTAGTCACTTCCCATGATGCAGACTTGTATGAGCAAAGCTTCTTCAACAGTTGAAACTATAAGAGAACTTGAGCATCAGCTACAAAGAACAACTGATCAAGGAGAATTTTATGAATTTGTTTGTAACAAGAGTGCTTCTGTATTGGTTGGCTTAACAGACACAATTGTACAGTTTCTGAGTTAATCAATGAAATATTTTTTGCTATTCCAATCTCATAACTGTTCTTATTGCTTGGAATGTTCATATCATCGTTTGAATTATGAGTTTCAATCAACAGAAATCTGTTTGTTCTTATGGCTTACCTTGATCAACACAAGCAATGAGAGATGAACTACTTTATAGTTTTATCTTCTGTTAAAGGACTCCCATATAGTTGGAACATATGCCTTTAGATATCTCCCATTAATCTTTCTTCTATGGACATAACCATTTAAATCCTTTAAATGATAAGCCCTTCTTTTAAGGACTCTATGAATTTGGAAAGGTCCTTCCCAATTTGGAGCCTATTTTCCAAGTCCTTGCTTTCTTTCTTTGATAGGCAACACTACTTTCCATACTAAGTCCCCTATATCAAAGCTTTGAACAGCCACTCTCTTGTTATAACTTCTGGCTACTCTTAATTTTTGCAGCAGAATCTGATTTAGAGCTTTAATTCTTTCTTCATCTATTTCTTCGAGCTCCATATACATTGCTTGGTGGTATGCTCCAATATCTAGTTCATTATGAGAAGCAACTCTTTGTGACTTTACCACAATCTCCATTGGTAAAACAGCATCATGCCCATAAGTTAGAGCAAAAGGAGTAGTTCCAGTACTGGTTCTTTTAGTGGTTCGATATGCCCATAACACATTTAACAGCAAATTTGGCCATTCTTCTGGGTTCCTATCAACCATTCTTTGGATACCTCTTTTGATAATCTTGTTGGTTGATTCAACTTGACCATTCGATTGAGCATAATAGGGTGTAGAGTTAATCAAAGACGCTCCATGAGAGGCTGTAAAAGCTTTCACTGCTCTACCTTCAAAAATGGATCCATTATCTATTGTTAATAGTTTTTGGAGATCCAAACCTATAGATGATATTCTTAATGAATTCAATCACTTGCTCTTGAGAGACACTCTCAAAGGCTTGAGCCTCCACCCATTTGGTGAAGTAATTAGTAGCAACTAGTATAAATTTATCCCCACCCCTAGATGGAGGGTAAATCATACCAATCATATCCATTGCCCAACCCCTAAATGGCCAAGGTTTGATTACATGCTGTAGTTCAGTAATTGGTAATCTTTTGAGAGGTCCTGTCTTTTGACAAGCTTGGCACCCTTTTGCATAATCAATACAATCCTTGATGATAGTAGGCCAATAATATTCATACCTTCAAATCAACCATCTCATCTTGATTCCTGCTTGATGAGCTCCACAGATACCTTCATGAACTTTTGCCATAACCTTAAAAGCATCAACTTTGTTTAAGCACTTAAGCAATAATCTGTCTGCTCCTCTCTTAAACAGTTCTCCATTATAATCTGTTTGCTCCTCTCTTATCCTTGTTGCTCTATCTGTTTTGGCGTCAGGTCTTGTTAAATAATCAATTAATGGCTGTCTCCAGTCATTCGAACTAGGAGAAGTAGTGATTTCACATACTTCGAAATCCATGTTCCTGTCTTTAAGCATTGGCAAAGATTTTGTTAGAGTTAATTGACAAAATTCTCTACTGTCATTAGGAATAAACTTGAATCCTGATGCTCTTTGAGCCACTGCATCAGCTTCTTCATTGAAGAACCTTGGAACATATATAAAAGAAATCATGTGAAAATGCTTAATCAATGACTTCACATGTTCATAATAAGTTTTTAAACCAACATTATGGCAACCAAATTCTCCATTCACCTGGTTTATAACCAACTGAGAATCTCCAAAGACCTCAACTACATCAACTTTCATAATAAGCAAGAGTTCTAGACCCATAATTAAGGCTTCATATTCTGCTTGATTATTGGTACACTCCCCTTCATTTATTTGAAAACCAAATTTGGTTTTCAAACTTTGAGGAGATTCCAAAATAACTCCAATTCCAGCCATTTGAGATATTTTCGAACCATCGAACCACATTTTCCATGGTTTAACTATTACTGTATTAACATCTTCTATTTCAGGAGTTTCAATTTCATTTGGATGATCAGCCAAAAAATTAGCCAAAGCTTGCCCTTTAACTGATTTCTGAGGAACGTACTCTAAACTGAATTCAATTAAAGATACAATCCATTTCCCAATCCTGCCACTGAGTACAGGTTGGGACAACATATACTTCATAGCATCAATCTGAGAAATTACATAGGTTACTCTAGGCATCATATAGTACCAGAGTTTCTTCGAAGCAAAGAACAAGGTTAAACATAATTTTTCTACTGCAGAATACCTACTTTCACAATCATTAAGAAACCTACTTAGATAATAGATAGCTTGTTCCTTCCCTTCTTCATTGTCTTGAGCCAATAAAACTCCTATTAAGTCATGGTTTGCTGCCAAATATAGTTTGACAGGCTCTCCCCTTCTAGGTGGAACAAAAACTGGTGGATTGATTAAGTACTTCTTGATGGCCTTGAAAGCATCATCAAGCTCCTTTGTCCATTCGAAGTCCTCTCCATCCTTCAATTTCAATAAAGAAGAAAAAACTTTAGTTTTCCCTGCAGTATTAGATATAAATCTTCGAAGAAAATTCAATTGACCAAGAAATTTTTGTAGTTCTTTCTTGTTTGAGGGAGGTTTTTCTTCAATAATAGCTTTAGCTTTATTTTTATCAACTTGAATACCTTTGCTATGGACTAGATATCCCAAGAAATTCCCTGTCATTACTCCAAAAGCACATTTAGCAGGATTCAACTTCAGTTGATAATACTTCATCTTTGAAAAAGCCACTTTCAAGTGCTCTACATGATCATCAATAGATCCTGATTTGACAATTATGTCATCTATGTAGCATTCTAGAAAACCCCCTATTATTTCATGAAAGATTGCGTTCATAGCTCTTTGATAAGTAGCACCAACATTCTTAAGCCCAAAGGGCATCTTGACCCACTCAAAGGTCCCAAGGTTGCCAGGGGCTCTAAATGCAGTCTTATGAACATCTTCCTCAGCTATACAAATTTGATTATACCCTAAATGTCCATCCATAATAGCATAATAGACATGATTTTGTGACCTGCAGAACTATCCACAAGCATGTCTACTACAGGCATTGGGTACTCATATTTAGGGGTTGCAGTGTTTAAGTTTCTAAAATCAATGCACACCCTAATTTTCCTATTTTTCTTGACAACAGGAACAATATTTGATAGCCACTCTACACATCTTGCTGTTCTAATAAAACTAGCATTTAAAATATTTTGAACTTCCTTTTTAACCAATAAAATGGTTTAAGGAGACATTTTTCTTGGAAGTTGTTTGAAAGGTTTGCAATTAGGTTTGATAGGTAATCTGTGCTCAACCAAATTTCTAATCAAACCTGTTAACTCTTTGTAACTCCAAGCAAAGCATTATTTGTTCTCTTTAAGCACTGCGATCAACTTGGCCTTCGAAGCAGCATCAAGCCCCTTGTTGATTTGCACAGTGTTTGGAACAACTCCTTCTCCCAATTCCACCTCTTCCACAGGATCTTGGGATTCGACATGACCTATAAAGGCTTTTTCGAGTTCAATTGACTTCAACCCCAGTCAGATTTCTCAGCCAATAATTCCTCCCAATCACTTGTTTCTTGTAATTTCTGCTCTATTTCTAGAGCCATAAATTTAACTAAAGCCAAAGAGTTGGCCTCTTTGAACTCTATCTTGGACTCACATCCAAGCAGCCTCGTCTGGTGGATTGTCTGATTCATAATCAACTGCTTGTTTGAGTTTAGATTTTAGCTCTGCCAATTCTCCTATTTCCAATACATTGGATGGAGGGGTGGTAGTTTGTGCAATTTCACTCAGAGGGATGATTTCAGGCTTATACATTTCTACCTCTGCACAATTTGCTGAAGTGCTAAAGGGATGTGAGTCTGCTTTCACTTCTTCGACCCCCACTTCTTTCCCATTTTCATATTTCACAATCATCAGGGCTTGATGCATTGAAGATGGAATGCAGCCATTGACATGAATCCAATCCCTACCAAGTAAAGCATTATACTTACTTGTAAAAGTCTCCACCACAAAGAAGGTTGTATCAGTTTCTACTTGGCCAAGTTTCAAGCATATAGAAACAATTCCTTTGGGGTTTTTACTTTCACCAGTGAAACCAGCAATGGATGTGCTTGTTGGGATCAATCGAACCTTTTCTTTTCCCAACTTCTTCAAAGTCCTAGAAGGCAAAATGTTCACTGCTGCACCATTATCAACCAAAATTCTGTTTAACAAAATTCCATCAAACAATGTAGATATGTATAATGGTCTAAAATGGTGCCTCATATCATTCGAAGGTGATTTGAAAGGATAAGAAAGATCAGCACAATCCAAATCAACAATCAAAGGATACTTAGAATCATTTTCTGTTTCTGGAATGAAAATTGTTTTCTCTTTGGAGGTTACTTTTGGTTCTTCTGTTGTATTTACCATAATCATGAAATCCTCCTCCTCTTCCTCCTTTTTAATCTTGGAAATTAAAGCTCCCCAACTATCATTCCAACCATTATCATATGTGAGAGTATATTCCTCATCACTTGATACATCAATAACCTCCATAGGAATAACTGTTGGTTGTAATGCTCTTCAAACTGGTGAACAATCTGGTCCAAAAGGTCCAAAGTTAACAAATGAAGGAGTTACCATGTTAATTTGGACTTCTGGTAAAGTCCCAAACTGAATGGTACTTTTTTCCTGCATTGGTAGTTCTGATCCAACTTCTGATGTGTTCATTTTTTCAGAGAGCTCTACTATAGAAGTTTCCATAGGGGAGAATGTTCCAACAGGAGACGAATTTGTCCCCCCACCTTCTTCCTATTCCACTATCATGGCTTCTAACAAGCCAGATTGATAGCTTGCCAAGGAATTTGGAGAAGTTGGATTATGTTGAGGTACTTCACTGTCCATTCTCGCAAGCAAGTTTTCCAGAGTTTCTCTTTCTGATTAAGAAAACCCCCTTCGAAGAGATTCTTCAGAATCTTCTCTTCGAAGTCTATTAAACCTTGGGTTGAATTTATCACCCCCATTAGGATTATCCTTGGAAGCATATTCCTCCATTTGGAAATTGGTATACCTCCTTTGTAGTTTCCTTTTATGTGTTCTTATCAACATAGGAATCATTTGAGGTGCCTTGGTCTTTGGATCTTTGACCACTACCCATTGACTAGTAGGAGCACTTGGAGGTTTAAACATTTTGTTCCCAATTTTAGAAGAAGTTCTACATTCTTGGAAGAATTCTGGTTTGATATTTTTTAGAAATCAATTAGGAACTCCTTTCACCAAGGTAAATTGTTCCTCTTCTCCTCCATTTCTTTGGCCTATTGGGGCCTTCCCAGTGTTAACCTTCTTCGAAGGAGGATAATCCCTCTTC
Source organism: Vaccinium macrocarpon (assembly GCA_022606695.1). Classification (NCBI taxonomy): domain Eukaryota; kingdom Viridiplantae; phylum Streptophyta; class Magnoliopsida; order Ericales; family Ericaceae; genus Vaccinium; species Vaccinium macrocarpon. The sequence goes on from CM040179.1 coordinate 15,246,904, forward strand.
GAAGCTAGTGGGACTGGACTAGAAGGCACATTTCTCTTTGAAACAGACCAAGGCCTCTCATTTCTTGTTGGTCCTTGGTGCTATAGAAGAATCCTTTCGAACTAGACATTCAAACACACAAGGCTCATGTTCAACAATTTCAGCAGCATCAATCTCATAAATGGGTTCTTTATAATAGGTTGAGTAAGAAGAGTTATTTCTATCAACATCCTCTTCTAACAAAGACTCATACCTTGATGCTTTATAAGTTAAATCAACCAAATCCCTAAATTCAGTAGAATCGAACTTCTTCCTAAGTTCTCTACTTAAGCCATCTTGTGCTATTCTTACAAATTCAACCTCTGGTAATTGAAGTTTACACTTATTTCTGGCCCTTTTAAATCTAGGAATAAATTGAGCAGCCTTCTCATCAGGCTTCTGCTTTAATCTTGCTAAATCAACCATAGTGACTTCAGGTTCAGTTTGATAAAATTGTGCATGGAATAACTCATCCATCCTTAACCAATTTGGAATTGACTCTGGTGTCAAGTTAGAATATCATTCGAAGGCCGTCCCTGTTAAAGAATTAGAAAACAATTTCAACTTAATGAACCCATTATTGCCTAATTCCCTACACTGAGCAGTGAATCTAGCAATGTGCTCAGTTGTGGATTGTTTTCCATCTCCATGGAATAAAGTGAAATCTGGGATTTTAAACCCCCTAGGGACTTCGAACTATTTATCTATCCATTCTGGATAAGGTTTTCTATAAATTTGAGTTTGTATCCCCCGGTTCAAGGGTCCATAAACTTCTTGCATAAGACCTAATATTTCATCTCGAAGGGTTGGATGTTCCCCTAAAGGTACCTTTGAATTAACAGGTGGTTCCCAAGTGACATTTCTAGACATGTGATCTTCTGGAATCCTCTGATAAGGATCATCAAAAGGCCTAGTTTGCTTGAAACCTCCTTCCTGTTTTACAAAAGGTTCATAAAGATAGTTCGAATGTACCCTTCCCATATCTGGTATTCCTGAATACTTAGGAATCCCAATCTCTGGATTAGGCCTTATCGCACTAGTCCTGTCCTTTTCATTAAAATGATTTTTAGGAGTATACATATACTCATCAAATCCGTAATCATAATTCCTGAAGTCTTTATCCTCATTTACACCATCAAAGTTTGGTTCGAATGGGATATTAGTGTTTTGCTAGGTTTAGGGGTTTGATAATCATGCTTTTTTGCAGGCTCATATCAAGATTCTGGTATGTCCTCTACATTTATAGGCTCTTTTCCAGGCCTTGACCTGAATTTGCTTGTGCTAGCCTCTCCTTTATCCTTCTCAAATGAAGGCAAAGGATCACTTCTAAGCCTCGATTGTTCTTCCAATTTTTGTAATATAAGCCTTTGGGTCTGAGCCAATTCTTTAAATGTAGCAATCATTTCAATAAACAGGCTAGATGACATATTCCCTCCAACTTCTGGATTCTTTGGGTCATCAACTTGCACAGTTTTATTATTCCTCGTATTCATTCGGAGAAGTCCGCCAGCCCCATATTTAAGTCTTGACCAAAGCCGAAGTCTCTCGGTCCTATTTGAAGGCCTTCGACTTGTTCATTCTCTTTAGAATTAACATTGTTCTCATCTTCTAGCGTTTGGCCAACCTGAGAATCATCCACTTGCTTCCTAAGTTTTGGAGCCATCTAACACTTTCTGGGGTCCCACTGGGCGTGCCAAAAAAGATGTGTTTGGTTCTTTTTACTTCTTTGCAATGGAAAATGATTGTGTGTCTTGGCGTGCCCGAGAGTTTCAATCTCCTCCCTCAGATTAACTTTGGAAAAACCAAACCTAATCAGGTGATTGTGTTTTGTTGGTTCAATTACCTCAATTAAGAGGATTTTTCTTAATAAGTGAAGAAATGCAAACCAATAAACTTAGGAAATCAAAGAACAATAAAGAAACAAGACACTTCGATTGATGAATCAAAGATAAACTTACTTCGAAATTGTCTCCAACTTCAAATACAGAGTAACAGAACTTCAAACAGGTGATTGTTACAAGGACAACCGAGATAGGGGTGATTGTTACAAGAACAATCGAGATAAATCCTAATCTAATTCCTAATCTACTTCAAACTGAGTTCGAAATCCTAAACTACTTCGAACTGGGTTCGAAATCCTAAACTACTTTGCCAATGAACAAACCAAGCATCAGTTTTTTGATAGCTATTTGTTGAAGATTTGTTTGGGGGTTTTCACTCTTTAATTTCTTCTATTTATAGACGTTGCTTTGTAGTTTGAACTTCCTGCTCCATGAATTTGAATCTGGCTTGCTTTGAACTCTAACTTCCACTCTGAGAGTTGGCAGTTATTCTTTCTCCACGTCTGAATTTGAATCATTTCTTCTTCTAGAAGCTGTAAATCTGCACGTTTGCTTAACATGTTAAGGAAAAGTATTCCACATGTTCTAACTGCCAATTGCCTTGTTTCACAAGTTTACACGTGGAGCTTGTGTGTTTAGCAGTTGATATTATGACTTCGAAGCCAATCTTTATTTTAGTAATGGCTCGTAACTACCAATAACTGCCTTTCTAAATTGAGAAGTAATACGACATCGTATTTAATCAACTTCATCTTACTAATCCAGTGTATCTTCACTGACGAGTAATTGCCAACGTTTGGCACTTTTGATTACGTGTCAATTAATTATTGGACTAGTTAATTTTATATGTAAACAAATACTTGACTGCGTCCATTCTGATGTTTGGGGGCCAGTGCGGGTAGCTTCGAAAGCGGGATCTCTGTATTTCGTGACCTTTATCGATGATTTTTCGAGGAAAGTTTGGGTGTACTTCATGCGACACAAGTCTGAGGTTTTTGACAAATTCAGAGTGTGGAAAGCCGAAGTGGAAAGTCAAACAGGGAGACGAATTAAGTGCCTCAAAACAAACAATGGGAAAGAGTACAAGTATGGGCCTTTTCTAAAGTTTTGTGAGGAGCATGGGATTCAACGGCACTGGACTGTTAGGAAGACACCACAGCAGAAAAGGGTGGCAGAGAGAATGAACATAACTATAGCAGAGAAGGCATGGTGTATCAGGTTGAATGCAGGACTTCCAAGAAATTTCTGGGTTGAAGCAGTGAGTATGGTAGTTTATATTATAAACAGGTCGCTGAGTATTGCTTTGGATAGTAAGGTAGCGCAGGAGGTATGGATAGAGAAAGAGGTAGATTACTCAGGTATGAAGATCTTTGGCTGTCTAGCCTATGTTCATGTTCACGGTGATGAGAGGTTAAAGCTTGATGCAAAGTCCAAACAATGCATCTTTCTTGGGTATGAGAAAGGTGTGAAGGGGTACAAGCTGTGGGACCCGGAATCAAAGAAAGTGGTAATCAGTACGAATGTGGTATTTGATGAAGCTTCTATGCTCAAGGCACATCAGGGGGTTCAGAAAACCGAGGCAGGAGAGGTCACCAGCAAACAGTAGCAGGATGTACAAATTGAGCTAGAAAGTTGTGACATTGACAATCCACCGCCAGTGGGACAGGTTGAGCAACAGCAACAGCAACAGGAAAGCATAGCCACAGGGAGACCCAGACGCACTATCAAACCACCGGAGAGGTATGGGTTTGAGGATATGGTTTCATATGCATTGTCAACCACTAGTGGGGATCCGTCTACTTTTCAGGATGCTGTCGTTAGTCCTAAAAGGGACAGATGGATGGAAGCCATGGTGGAGGAGATGGAATCATTGAAAAAGAATAAGACTTGGAAGTTGACAGAATTACCTGAGGGAAAGAAGACAGTGGGTTGCAAATGGGTATACAGGAAGAAAGATGTTGTTTCAAAAAAGGAAAGGGAAAAGTTCAAGGCTCGATTAGTTGCAAAGGGGTACTCATAGAGGAAGGGGATTGATCATGATGAAGTATTTTCTCCAGTGGTGAGGCATACTTCAATCCACGTTATCGTGGCATTGGTGGCTAGCTATGATCTGGAGTTAGAACAGCTAGATGTGAAAACAACTTTTCTCCATGGTGATTTGGAGGAAGTTATTTTCATGGAGCAGCTGAGGGGCTCAAGCAACCAGAGACTGAGCACCTGGTCTGTAGGTTGAAGAAGTCGCTTTATGGGCTGAAGCAGTCTCCAAGACAATGGTATAAGAGGTTTGATTCGTTCATGATCCGGATTGGGTTCACACGCTATGAGTATGATTGTTGCGTTTATGTTAAGAGTCTTGATCATGGTTCCTATATTTTTTTGTTACTTTATGTAGATGATATGCTTATTGCTGCGAAAAGTATGGTTGAAGTCAACAGGTTAAAGGCCTTGTTGGGAAAGAAGTTTGACATGAAAGATTTGGGTGTTGCTAGGAAAATACTTAGGATGGAGATACACAGGGATAGGTCAGCTGGTAAGCTGTGGTTGTCCCAGAAGGATTACGTGGGAAAAGTGTTGGAGAGGTTTAGTATGGCAAATGCTAAACAGGTCAGCAATCCATTGGCGGGTCATTTCAGGTTGTCTACAGCGCAATGTCCAGAATCAACTGATGAGATTCAGGATATGTCAAGCGTGCCTTATGCGATTGCAGTTGGTTGCTTGATTTATGCAATGGTATGTACAAGACTCGATTTGGCACATACAGTCAGCACAGTGAGCAAGTACATGGCAAATCCAGGCAGAGAGCACTGGAAAGCGGTCAAGTGGATATTCAGATACTTGAGAGGTACTGCAGACCATGGGATTATGTTTGCTAGGCAACAGGGATCGATTTCAGTTGTGGGGTATGTAGATGCGGATTATGCTGGAGGGTTGGATGACAGGAGGTCTACGACAAGGTATGTGTTTACTTTGGTGGGTGGACCAATTTGTTGGAGATCCATGGTACAACCTTTAGTGGCTCTATCTACTACTGAATCTAAGTACATGACAGTGACTCAGGCTGGGAAAGAAGCGATGTGGTTAAAAGGTTTTGTGAGAGAGTTGGGCATAGATCAAGGTGGCGTGCAGCTGTATTGTGATAGTCAGAGTGCCATTATTTGGCAAAGGATCAAGTGTATCATGCATGGACCAAGCATATTGACGTGAGATTTCACAAGGTGAGAGAGTTAATTGCTATGGGTGATGTGGTGTTGGAAAAGGTGCACACTTCTGAGAATGCAGTTGGCATGTTGACAAAGACTATGACCGCGGACAAGTTCAAGCATTGCTTGGACTTGGTTAATGTCTCTAGATGCTAGAAAGGAGGCGTCCTCCCAGAACTTGTCGGATCGAGGTGGTTATCTTCTGAATGGGCGAGGATATTCGCCAAGGTGGAGATTGTTGGAACTTGTGGCTCATATGGTGTGTATGAGAGGCACAGAGAAGTTCCCGATAATGATAAGCAAGTTGGGAGGCAGTTTGATGGAGTCGGATCGATACAGGAGTTTCCTTGTATCAATACCGAGGCATCAATGGGGAATAGAATGTTCGGGTATCGATACAGGGATTTCCCTGTATCGATACCGAGTGGTTTAAAATAGTCGGTGAACGGTGTTACAAGGGCATTATAGGTATTCAGGCTATAATGTTGAGTTAGGGTTGGAATAGAACTAGCAGTCACATATTAATACTCTCTATTGTAAAACCCTAAGTAAGTGTGATCATTAATAAACGACTATTCTGTGTGCTCCCGTGGACGTACCTGGTTTTGGAGAACCACGTATATCTCTGTGTCAACTCTTTTACTGTTTATACTTGTATATCGTGTGCGTGTGTGTGATTCGATCCTAACAAAGGTTTATTTATCAACACCTCCCTTGCTCTATACTCCAGAAGCTGGGGAGCAGTTGATATTGTATCTAGCGGTATCCGAGCATGCAATCAATTTAATTCTCCTATGAATAAAGGGGATAGAACAGGCTCCGGTATATTTCGTAAGCAAAACCTTGTAACATGCAGAAACTCGGTACTTGCCATTGGAGAAGTTAGTATATTCCCTTGTAGTTGCTTCAAGAAAACTACCACACTAATTCCTACAGCACCTCATCACTGTGTTCATTGAATATCCACTTAAGGTCTTGCTTAGGAAGGCAAACTTCTCTAGAAGAGTCACGAAGTGGTCAATAGAATTGAGCCAATTTGACCTTGATTATCAGCCCAGGATAGCAATCAAAGGGCAGAATTTGGCTGATTTTGTAGCAGAGTTCACTCCAACAGTGGCTCCACCACCACCAATTCTCCACAAGAAGGAGCAAAACAGTAATCCCGAACAGCCAATGAGAATGGCCAATTTGGATCCAGACGAATGGAGGCTTTATGTTGATGGGTCAGTCTGCAATAAAGGCTCTGGAGCAGGGGTGGTGCTTTTCTCTCCAGAAGGATTAGTTTTGGAGCAAGCATTATGGCTGGGATTCAGTGCCACTGACAATGTGGTAGAGTATGAAGCCTTGCTCGCTAGATTAAGGAGTGCCCTGGAACTCAAGGTAAATAAGTTAAGAATATTTTGTGACTCACAATTGGTTGTTAACCAGCTTTCAGGGGAATACGCTACAAAAAGCGAAAAGATGGCTGCATACTCAGAAGCAACCAAGGATCTTCTTGACAAATTCGACAAGGTCCACATCCAACAAATCAGTTCGGGCTAGAATGCACACGTAGACTCACTAGTTTGCTTAGGGTCAGCAATCAAGATGGAGTACCGCCGCACAGTGGCGGTGGACTATTTGAGTGAACCGAGCATTGGCCAAGCGGTGGAAATTGTGATGGAGACAGAGTTTGGGCTGAGCTGGATGGACCCAATTGTGGCGTACCTACGAGATGGGACTTTGCCAAAAGATAAGAGAGAAGCTCACAAGGTTAAGACCAAGTCAGTACGCTTCTGGCTTTCTCTGGAAGGTAAGGTTTATAGAAAATCTTTCCTCGGTCCATATTTATTATGTGTACACCCAGCTCTCGTTCAGAAATTCCTCCACGAAATCCATGATGGAACTTGTGGGGGACATACTGGTGGGAGATCCATAGCCCACAGAGCAATATCCCAGGGATATTGGTGGCCTTACATGCAAGAAGATGCAAAGGTTTTTGTCAAAAAGTGTGAGAAATTGCCAAAGATATTCCCCTCTCATCTGAGCTCTAGCAGAGGACCTTCTTCCTCTAACCAGCCCATGACCATTTGCCCAATGAGGATTGGACATTGTGGGTCCGCTCCCCATGGCAATAGGAAAATGAAAATTTCTACTTATTGGCACGGACTACACTAAATGGATAGAGGGAGAAGCTCTGGCCAAGATTACAGAAGCTATGGTAGAGAAGTTCGTATGGAACAAAATCATTACACGATTTGGAGTACCATACTCCATCATCACAGACAATGGGTCCCAATTCAATAGAAAGTTCAAAGCATTTTGTGCTCAATATGGCATCAGGAACTACTATTCAACCCTAGCCTACCCACAGAGTAATGGGCAAGCAGAGGCTTCAAACAAGACCATACTTAAAAGCCTTAAGAAAATATTGGAAAGCAAAAAGGGAAAATGGCCGAACGAGCTGCCTACCATGCTCTGGGCATACAGAACCACCCCACAGCGATCTACGGGAGAGACATCGTATTCCCTTGCTTACTGGATAGGGGCAGTTATTCCATTAGAAATTGGCTTACCAACCATTCGCACCACTCTTGTGGAGTCAAGGGGCAACGATAAAGCCCTGGCCGAGCAGCTTGACCTTGCTGAGGAAAAGAGGGAGCATACACTTATCACCTTAGCAGCATATAAAGAGCAGCTATGAAAAAGCTACAATAAGAAGGTGCAGCCAAGAGAGTTCAAAATTGGAGATCTAGTCCTGAGGAAAGTCTTGGCTAACACCAAAGTATCCACTGATGGGAAGCTTGGACTGAACTGGGAAGGTCCATACAAGATTGTGGGGATTGCTGGCATTGGGGTTTATCGTTTGGCCGATCTGGATGGAGACCCAATACCACGGCCATGGAACGTCTAGAACCTGAGAAAGTTCTACCAGTGATTTGTTTATATGATTACGAATACAATCACATCTTTTTTAAGTGAATACGAATAAATTCACATTTGTTTTTTATTCCTAGATGGGATTACGAATAAAATCACCAGCATAAGTTAATTAGATCCTTTATCTTTATTTCAAGCATGAATACAATATTCATTTGTTTTCTTATTGTGGTATTGCTTAAATATGAACCAAAATTGCTTTCAATTTGGATTCCTATTGGGGAGCAAAGAATGTGTATTAATACAATGAAGACACTTAAAAAATCTCTAAGTGTGAAGAAACGTAGATTTGCAACGAATATTGCAATGTTTAAATCTTTAAGTATGAAGAAACTTAGATTTGCAACAAATATTGCAATAGTAAATCTTTAAGTATGAAGAAACTTAGATTTGCAACGAATATGGCAATGGTTAAATCTCTAAGTCTGAAGAAACTTAGATTATCTCTAAGTATGAAGAAACTTAGATTTGCAACGAATATTACAATGGTTAAAACTCTAAGTATGAAGAAACTTAGATTTGCAACGAATATTGCAACAGTTAAATTTCTAAGTATGAAGACACTTAGATGTGCAACGAACATTGCACTAAAACACTAAGTATGAATAGACTTAGATTTGCAACGAATGGACCCTAAGTATGAAGAAACTTAGGCTTGTAACGAATATTGCAATAAACTTCCTAAGTATGAGAGCACGTAGGTTGTGAAGAAGGTTCAAGTATAAAGACACTTAACTACTTAGCATTCAAACAGACATACTTGGAAACATTTGTGAAGATAAGAAAGTACTACAAAACTTAAAACCAACAGTACCAGAGTATTAACAGGCCACAAACGATCGAACAAAACCATGCAGGGTTAAGAGTAGAGTTCAGATGATAACGGACAAGTTTAATAAAAGGCATTAAGCCTCTTCACCATGCTGACTAGCATTAGTGGCAAGATTTGGGGCAGGGTTGTCACCCCGAAGGCCTTCAGCAGCATCGCCTCCTACAATGGTAAGATCAGTGATGGTTTCGTCTGTCGGGGTTTGCTCGACAAGGGACTCGGGTTGGGCCTCGTAGTTAAGGTGAGCTCCTCACTAGGAAGCTCCATGTCAGTCCAGTGAAGAGAGGACGGGTCCACGCCGAGCTTTGTGAGGCACCTCTGCCAAGGCGCACCCCAAACGGCGTTTTGTACAATTGGCATCTGCGACTTGTAGTTATCCATGATCACAAAAATAGCACGGTTGTATTCAGCTTCTGCCTTAACCTCTGTAGACGCTAGCTGTTGACGGAGCTCACACTCAACTTCCTTAGCTTTCCCCTTCAGATCGGCGTTCTCCGCCTTCAGTGCCTCCATCTCTTCCCGAGCATCCTTCAAAGCTTGAGCATGATGAGCACTTTTTTTCTTTGCTCTCTTCGCCCTTTTTTGCTCTTTCTTCAGCTCCTTTTTAGCGTCCTTAGCTCTCTCCAGGCCAACTAACGCCTTTTGCATGATTTGCAAAGGAAGGAATGACTAATAAGTGGAAGGATAATGATGCAAAAAGGAAATAGAAGAAAAGCCCTTCTTACCTTAGCACTGGATTGAAATATGGACTTCATAAGGCTGTCATAGGAGTTGCCCTTTTCCCTGTCCATGTCTAAAGGGAGAAGAGCAACTCGGGAGACGCCATAGGCAACATCCACGAAGGAAATCTTGTCAATCGCAGCAAGGGATGTGCCATCAGGCCGGGCCAGGGTAGGCTCCCATGGTTGCACCAGTGGAGGGGAGTCAGTAAAGCATTAGCTAGAGCTTGAGTCTCCAGTCCTCCTCCTATGAAGGGGCGGTTGAGTATCTTGAAGGCTTTGTGCTAGCCTCTTATCCCCTTGTTGCTCGGGGTGAGAGGTGGCAGGTGGTTGAGAAGTACTGGCAGCAGGAATGGAAGGGGGGCACGAGATGCCCACCCACCACAGTTCAGCACGTCCAACAGATTGATCGGTTAGATAGGCATCTCTTCTCGATCTGGAGAGGGAGAATAACCTGGCGAATCGTTTGAATCTTTGAGGAGGGTGGACTGCTCGGCCAAGGATTGGATGAATGCGTGGTGGTCAAACCCACCTATTCGTTCTTCTTCTTCTTCTTCTTTAATCACCCTCCCGGATGTACTCGGCTCTTGATTAGTTCGGACAAGGATCAGGATGGCTGTAGGGATCTCGGGGATGTGAGCGAAAGTGATCTATTGCTGAGGGTCTGCTGGGGCTCAGGAGCGTCTTGACCTTCTCCTAGCTCGGCCCCTTCTAGATCGATTGATCCTTTGTTCAGCAAGAGGTCGTGTGGCAATCAGAGGAGCGACTGGCGGCTAGGGATGTCTTGATCTTGGCTCTCCTACTCTTTTGATGCCACCCCAGTACGATGGGGTATACTCCAATAGCAGGTGGGCCGCACGACTAAGACCGACAGGTGTGGGCTTGAAACCGTCAAAATACAAGGCCCGATCAATGTCCTCACAGTGAAGTTTGCCGTGGATCAGGCGACCACCCTAGTTAAGGTTGCTCGCTGCAAAACAATACAAGAGAAAGTATGATTAGGTACAATTTCTAGAAGGACAAAAAGTAAAAAATAACACAGGTGTAAAATACCAACGTGGTTTGCCTGTGGTAATGGGAAAAACAAAGCTGATAGTATTCCCCTCAGTATCCCTCGGCTCCCAATTGCCGATGACTACGAGATAGTCATTCGCCTCACCCTTTGAGTAGTTGAATAGATCGGTGATGAGCTTTTGTTCGGGGTCCCTGGCCTTAAAATAATAATTACTGTCGACTGTGGGGACTACACTATATAGGTAGTGTAGATCCCACCAATCTAGGCACAGGCCGAGTAGTCTGTTTAGGGCAAGAGTGCCCATGACCACCCTAACGAAATTAGGGCATAATGAATCGGATTAAGTCTGCACCTACTACAAACTTCACGAAAGAAAGGGTGCAGGGGGAACCTAAAGCGACCTTCTACTATGAAGATCAGAGGGATGTGAATTGTGTTTTTGTCCTGGCCCTCCTCTCTAAAGTCATCACGATTGTTTAGCCGGAATTGAACGTCAGTGGGGATGTTATATTTTCGACGAAAATCCATTATTTTTTGGGGATTGCTTAGAAGAGCCCTATGTCTTCCTATTCTTCACTAAGTTAGGGTTTCACTGTTGAAACCCAAGGGAAAATGAGAAGACGATAAACAGGAAACCAGAAAGAACAGGAAGACTAAAGAAAGGTCACATGTGTGAAAATGGACCTAAGATGAGGCTCTCCGACGAAGACAGAGGGCACTCTTTGACAGGAAAACGAAGGTAAAACAGTGAAAAAACGAGCTCTGGAGACGTCATTAAATGGCGGACGAAGCTCTTTCTCTCTCTTGTTTTCATTGCTTCTGATGAAGAGAGTAAGAAAAATGAAGTAGGGGAAGGGTTTTTTGAGACTTGGAAGTTTTAGGGGGGAAAGGAGAACATTATCCCGCTCGAAATCCCATAGAAGTGGGGTGTGACGTGTCTAACACATCAGCAAAGCCGTCCTTTGGGCTTATTTGGTGACCAACAGGTCACTTCGCATTTAATGCAAAAACAACCCTGCACCCCACGTGAGGGGGAGGCATGCGGAAAAATGCATCCGGAGTCGTTGAAAGCTCTACGCACTACTGATGAATAACAATAGTGATAGAGCTGGGGAGCAATTGGAGTGGGTAAAATCTGATTACCCTATTGATAGGCGTGGCACGTGTCTATGGCAATCACCACGAGAGGGTGAATAACTCGACACCACATAGGGAGTCTATAAGTCCTGTGCCAAGCTGTCTTGACCATGAGTAAGGTTAGAATAACTAAGTAAGTTTATACATCAGAATGCCCTAGCTTGGCGAGAGACAAAAAAGGGGTGCCCCCAATATGCTGAGTTAGGAAGGCTACGAATATAGCTTAAACGGCATTCTAGAATACATAATTCAGATCAACGCAATGAGCTGAGTTATATATGGGTTATTCCGAACTATGTGGAAGCTCGGCACCGCCACGTCCAGGGCAGTGGGACATTCCAAAATATTCTACAAGCGGTTCCTTACGAGATAAGGAGCAATCCCGTAAAGTAAGAGATTGATATGGGAAGTCCTAACGAGATTAGGAGTATACCCCATATAGGAAAGAATCCTATATGGAAGGGAAGAATCATATATGGTAAAAAAGACCTCTATTAGACGAGATCTACCAGTATATGGAAGCTCGTCCCTAATAGGAAAGTTCTATAGGAGAATGATTCCTAAAGAGAATAGGAAACAGGGGGTACGAGATGTCTAAGATGAAGAATGTCTACACCTATAAATACAAGACCATACCCATGAAGAAAGGTACGCTATGAAACCCCCTTTTCATATGCATTGTGATTTGAAAGTTCAAGTACGAGATACTAACTTAGGCATCGGAGGGCCTTTGCCGACGAGAGGCAAAGGTGCTCTAACCCTTTTTTCTGTCTTGCAGATCTAAGGTTGAATCAAGGAAGCACGTGATCCAGGCTTGCGTGGATTTATTCCCCGTACAGATTGAGTTTTTAAAATAAATTGGGCTTTTATAATTTTTTATGTGATTTATTGTGAGAATAATTTGTCTTTGTTTTCGAAAAAACTATTTTTGTTAGTGGAACACCCCCTCAGTGGTATATGCACTAGCTTTGATTTTAAATTATAGCTTCAAGTTCTACCGTAGATTTAAGATTCTGATTAAAGCGACTAAAATTTACTTATTGTAATTATGAAATTATTTTTAAACTGCAGCAAAAGCTTGTAATGTTCGTTTCAAAATGTTGAAAATCATCTTTGAAGCTACTTGTAATCTTGGATCTAAGAGCTGGAAAGCACTGCAAACTTAGCTTTTTAGAATCAAATTATTTCAGACTATGTTTTTAGCTTCTAAGAATTTTAAGATCTGTTAATAAGCATCATTGATGAACACTAACTACAAGAATTGATCTAATGGGATATAAACATATACCATAAAGAAATGTCAATCAGCAATCAGATATTAAACCAGCAGATTCACAACCACAAGATAACTGGCTGGAATTATTCTGGTGTTTGTTTTCAGGGAAGATTAATATTTGTAAATTTCCACCCAAAAAATAATTCCCATCATACCCTCTCATGATTGAAAATGGTAGGCCCCATTGGGTGCATCTCAAGTCACAAAAACTTGCAAGTAAGCAAACCCTCTCAAATGTCTCACTATTCAGTGGTCCTGAAGCACCGGCACAGCCACGTGGTACTCCGAGCCACTCCAACACCACATATTCTTATAGGTTCACAAATAAGTGTATGCACCGGCAGAGGCACATGAGTACGAGAGAGGTCAATTGACCCTTCCAGACTTTAACTTTTGACAGGGATACTACTAATACACATTCAAAATTTGCTATTTGACCCTTCTTTGAAATTTATTTTGCCCTACCCTATATTAGATGTTTGGTACTTGGAAAAATAAGAGTAGAAAATAGACTTTTCCCACGTTCTAATTGAGAGATCTCGTTTCCTATCTTACATCCAATGCGCTGAAATCTTCCTTTGGCAAACATCAAACATGTTAAACCTAATATGAACCGTTTTTCTTTTCTTAATTGATTTCAAATGCTCGGAATAAAATATTCGCATTTGTTGGAGAGTACAATAGGAATGAGGCAAAGGGGATTTTGATATATTTGTTAATCTATTGTTTATTCCAATTAGCAAATAAGAAAAGCGAATTATGCCTATTTCTAATTCTTGGCCCGTCAAATAATATATTCTAGCTCCGCCCATGAATGTATGTACTCCACATAAATTTGCGATATAAGAATAATCCAAAACACCACGTGACTCTGCTTCAAAACTACGGAATAATCACTACTCTCAAATTGCAAGTGGTTTTTGTCGTCAATGTCAACCACTGCTTTCATTGCTTGTGTAATTCTCGTGGGTTCCCACTTGTTTGGATACGGGTGGGTTCCAATAATGTTTGGCCCAAATTGGTGACCTTTCCAATTTTAAGGAGTTATTCCGATATTTATTATATATGTTAATATTCAATACCTCACACCATATGACTTTGATTGGTATTCATTTGTTGTTTTCCCTTCCGATCGAATTTCTTTTTCCTTGTATTGGTGGAGATTACTACTTCTTTCTTTCTTTATTTCGTGTTAGATGTCAAACTATTGGCTCACCAAACATACCCTACCTTCATTTTAATTATAGATCCAAAAGATGGAAAACTCACACATTATTGATTTCTTGAAAGTGCACATTTGTAATGCGAGTGATCCATACTGACCATACCAAAAGGAAAATCAAATCATACGTAAAAAATAGTTGTTATAGTGTATTTTTTAAACCCAAGGAGTTCGATAGAAAGGCCGCATTTAATATGAAATAATTTTTGAAAAATATTTATTACATTCCGAATATAAAATTTAACGTTGCCTTGTTTACAACCATAGTCTAGGGTTGGTCATTTCATCCGCCCTGTCTGAATCCGATCCGATGCCCGATCCGAATAGATCGGCAATATGAAGATCTTTTGAAGATTGGATAGGAAATGAGGATTTTTTTTTGAAAATGTTTGGGGATTTGATAGGAGGTGGAGATAGGCATGTCCCCGCCCCAAATCCGTTCCCCGCTCCAAATCCGTTCCCCGCTCCACCCCGTCCCCAAATCCCCAAAATATAGGGGTCTATTCATGAATTATGAAACTTTGGGGTCTCACTGAATTTCTTTCCTCATGCATAGGGTTGGTTTGGTAATTGAAGCATTTTCATCCACTGCAATGACATGGTTTTAACATGTATGTTTCAATCAAAATGACCATTCATGTGATTGATTACACAAAAAATATCTAGTAGTACAATCTTTAAAAATGTTTCTTGGGCATATCAACAGTGAATCGTAGACTCGTAGTCTCTTTTTCTTTGAAACAATTATGTATGTTATCCACTAGACAACTCATGTTGCATTTAATCAATTTTAATTAATGTCATGAATATACACAAGAACTCTTTATAATTTCTTTTTTTTTTTGGACTCTTTATGTTGTTCTAATGCCCAGGGGTTGTCCAGTGATTGAATTTTAAGGAAAATGATTTATAATTGGGCTTCTATAACTATTTACTTGTTACTCTAAGAAAAATGATTGGATCCCTGAAATCCCGTTCCCCATTTGGAGCGGGGATGGAGGATAAAATAAATTCCCGTTGGAGATTGGATAGGGGATGGATATGAGTAAGGGGTTTGGGATTGGGGGTGGAGATAGTAGTCTCTGGCCCTGATCCGTCCCCATGCCCATCCCTACCATAGTCTATGAAAGAACAACTTTGCTAGTCCGTGGTTGCAAGCATTTTGATACAAAATTAAGAAGATTGGAAACAATCACGATTTAAAATATTTGATTAAAAAAAAAAAACCCAGTTACTTAGCTGAGTATGCCCTGTAACTAAGGGGTTTGTTTTCTCTCAAGTTCTCAGGTTCAATTCTCTTTACTTGCAATGTAATTCTTGGGGCTGCTTCACACCATTTGTAAGCATATGAAAGAGCTATGGAAGGGATTACAGAGATTAGTGTGAGTTGCGTGTAGACTTGCTCGGACATCCTTTATTTCCAAAAACAAAACTAGAAAATTCTGGTTCATTTTTAATTTTTTGGGTGAGCCGAAAAAATTGAAAAATCACGGCAAGGTCCAGGACATTTCTTCTTGCAATGCTTGCAAGGCCCAGTTGTAAGCCATTGGAGAAGGGTAATTGATGAATGCCCAACTGTCTCAAGTCTAATCTCAGATAGAAAGGGAAGGCAGGCGTAGGCAATGATGTTTCATGGAAAGTTCTCTTTACTGTCATAATTTGGCAAATTTGGAAAAATAGAAACAGGAAGAGTGTTGATAATATCGAGGTCGCAGCTTGTGCAAGCCATAGAAACATCATTGCCTTCACCTTATAAATTTTCGAGGCATTCAAATCCCCCCTCTACAACGGTTCAATGAATTCGTTAATAATTCATTAGTTTCGTCCTTTAATTGATAGCGGGTGTGAAGCTCAACACCAATGGATATTTGCACAAAAGTAATGGGAAAGCTAGATCTGAAGGCATATTCGGGGATTATGAAGGTCAATCGCTGTTGGGATATTATAAAAAACTCAACTCCACTTCAAGCTTGGAAACTAAACTTTGGGGAATTTACCGAGGTCTCACCATAATTCTAGAGCAAGTTTGGAAATTGAACTTGGGGGAATTTACTGAGGTATCACCATAATTCTAGAGAAAGGCTACAACAATCTCCAAATCGAGTCAGATGCCCTCAAGGCCGGTAAATTAATTAATGAAGATGCCCTTGGTGATCGATCACCCCAATAGCTCTCAGTTGGGGATTCTCGTAATACTTCTGGGCGCGTCCATTCTTCCCTTGCACATATCTTTCGAGACACTAGCAGTAGTGTTGATCACATGGCTAGATTGGGTGCAAAACAACTTAAAAGATCTGGTTGTGACTGAGGATTCACCTCAATCTATTTGCATCTTTGTACGTGACGACTAGCTCGGTACGTAGGAGTCATTCTAGGGACTAATTTCTTTCCTCTTTTTTTGTTTGTAACCTGAACCTATGACTTTCGTTTAAGTTATTTAATCCTCCGAATCAATAAAAAAAATAAAATAAAATAAAAAGGTAAATGCAATGATCATTGCCCCTCAGTAGAACTCGAAACTTTCTAATTTTATACTACTATAGATGCATAACTAAGAAGACAAAAATAATCAGTACTTGTGCGAGGTGTGTGGTTTATCTCAAATAGAACATTTTTGAGAGAATGTGTTTTTGTTGTTGTCTCCCAAACACCAAAAAATAAAAAAAATAAAAAAAATAGGAAAAGGAGAAAAATGAGCGACCAAACACTCTTTATAACCGCTTTTGGTGTCTGATAGCTCCGGTTCAACGAGTGCGAGAATTGTTGTCGATTATGTAAGAGACAAAAAACTAATAGACAGTGTAGACACAAAGACTCGCAACCCTCCCCCATTTGCGAAGGGGCCAAAATACGCACACTGACACATTGGGGGACCTCTAGACATGAGTAAATAGGTGTGATGCTTCATACATTGTGTTAGTTAAGTTCATACTTTCAAATAGAGATATTGAAATTTATAGTTAAGGATGATACTAGTAGTTGCAGCTAGCTAGAATTATTGTTCTTGGCTGGTTTTGAGAACAAGAGATAATGTTTTGGCCCACCGGCCATAAATAACAAAATGGGGCAAACTGAACTACTTTGTATCTATGTTATAAATAAAATAAAATAACACAAAAAAAGAGTGCTTATGTTTTTTTCCTATTGTTATTAATTTTTTGGTTGTCAGGACCAACTTAAATGCACCTCAACTAATTGTAGATCAGTTTCACCATCCACTAAAGGAGGTCATTTAGGCTGAGTTTTCACTATGATATTTTTGATTTTCTTAGATTACAAGCTGTCAAATCAATTAATGTATATGAGAAGAATGACTTATTAATTTGACAATTTGTAGTCCAAAATTCTAAAAGTACCGTAATGGAAACTCAATTCTTACTTCATATAGTAATATCCCAAAATAAAAACCTGGAGCACAACTCCTCATGTACATGCTTTCTACCTGAACATGGAGAGACTAATTAATAGATCTCAGTGGTATATCCGCAGCTTTGATTTTAAATTATAGCCCTCCTGTACATGCTTGAACAAAGTTGGATTTACCAGAAAAAAGACAAAACAAAACAAAAATAAAGTTACAGCCCAGCCCCCCCCAGCGGGATAGTCCCAATAGTTGATTCTTATTTGTTGGGGGTAATTCACCTAGACACCTCAACTATGGCTCTTTTAGTCAGACAATCCCTAAACTAATTTAACCTACGACAAGACTCAACTATTTAAAATTCAATCGGCCCTTAACTCCATTAAAAAAGACGAGTGAAAACCTTTATGCCCCTTCTACATCGATTCCCTATCAACACTTCGGTCAATAGTACTAGTCATACACTTATTGACCCTTAGGGAAATTTATCGAAATGGTCCCTCTAATTTTACCCCAGTCTCGATTTCGTTCCCCGCCTTTCAATTTCACTCTAACGACCCCTGCAATTTCAATTTTGGTCGACTTCCATTAGCAAACTTAACAAAAATCCCAAATTGGGGATTTTTCGATGGATAGAACAGACATTTTGTCCTCCCTTTATCCCAATAGCAAACCCTAACTCCTCCTACCCCTTTTTACCCTTTGCAAATCTAAAAAAAAAAAATCCACCAAAAATATAAAATTGAGGGGCAAAAAAACTTAATCTCACATAAAATTAAACACAAAGGAAAATGGGTAAAATCACAAAATCATCAAATCAAAATAACTTAATCTTACATCAAAATCATAATTGCAAAAACCCCACTATGCATCACTTCCACTGAAAGAAACCCCGCAATTGGCAATCACGATGATGACGATGTGCTCCTTCATGCTAAAACAGACCGAGTTCAAGCTGAAGGGACAATCAGGGCAACTTCCTCAACTAGGCACCTGTCATGGTCCGCCATGTGCCCATTGGGTTTCTCGGCGTCAGGTTTGGATGCCATTTTGGGGCGCCGGTGAGAGTGGTGGTGGTTCAATTTTCCCTCAATTTTATGATTTTTTTATTTTTTTTAGATTCGTAGAGGGTAAAAAGGGGGTAGGAGGAGTTAGGGTTTGTTATCGGGAAAGAGGGAGGGAAAAATATTTGTTCTACCCCCCAAAATACCATCTAAATTAGTGATAAGTCCCCAATATGTAAATAAAGGGACTTATCTATCTCATTTTTGGCACACACGCACGCATATTTTGGCTTTTATATGATTGATATTGCGCGTGAGTAGTTTTTGTTAGTTACAGGAAAATCAAAAGAATAGGCTTGTCGTAACACCATGGTCGAACCAAGGGATGCCCGAGCACCTGAGGCCACGTGGCACTCCACCACCAAGTCTGGGAAATCAAGAATGAAGAACTGAACAAGGCTTGGGAAGCCCAAAAAGATCAAATGAATAGATGATCAAGTGAAAAGAAAAGAAAAAAAAAAAGCTCAGCAATTCTCCATACCAGTATGGGTTTTTTCCCATACTGGTATCCAACAACCAATAAAGGCATTAGGAACTCTACATACCAGTATGGGTTTTTTCCCATACCGGTATCCAATAAGCAAAAAATTCTCACAGGAGGTCTACATACTAGTATGGGTTTTTTCCCATACTGGTATCCAAGAAACACTAAGGCAGACAAGAACTCTACATACCAGTATGGATTTTTTTCCATACCGGTATCCAGCCTATTTTTCTGCAGATTTTTAGCCTGATCTCAGTTAATTTCCAGGGTCATTTTGGACTTTTTGTACACATTTTGGGGGGCTATTATAGCCCCCCAAACATTAGATTATTAGGTCATATCTGATTTCTACCTTCTCTCTCTACCTCCCTTAGTTTTTAACCTAGATTTGCTCCACCTTCTCTCCAGAATTCCATGCTTGGCACTTAGATTCAAGGTAAACCCTCTCATTTAATGTTGTAGTACGCACTTTGAACTTTATATAACTCCAGTTTGTTTTCGTTTTCATCAGTTATTTCGTTTTTGTGTTTTCCTAGCTACTTCCTATGAAATCTCTATCTTCTAAGTGTTGTGTGTGATTCTCTCAAGTATTAATGTTGCGGGTAGACCTCTAATCTTCCATAAAAATTAATTTTTAAAGTCATTTATTATGTTCTTTATTTCCCTTATAAAAATAGTCATGTTTTACGTAGTTATGATTGAGTAGTTGTTATAGGCTCAGTCATGGGGTGATTAGCACCCCGTGATTTAGGTAAATTCACTCTCCTCGCAAATATTGCAAACTTTGCATGTTAATCAAAGAGTTAGAATTAATTTTATGCATCAAAATTGGGATTAGTTAATCTCGTTGATCACGCGTAGTCAAGGGCTCAACCACTTGGCACATGTGATGCTTCGGGCTATGTCAATCGAAATGTTTGTATAAATGGCACAAGAATCCTAATCTTTGAGAAACACCATTTTCTAGTCGAATAAGTTTTAAGTACCAAATCTTCCGTTCGGGGTCGTTTAACGACGCCCCGAGCCGGTTATTTCAGAGGATAATGAATTGGCCTAAGGCATGGGTGTTTTGAACCCCTTGACTTAGCCGTGTGTTTAATCAGTCTTTTTAATCACGCGTCTTTCACGAAGCTAAGTGAAATCCACCCCCCAAACTACAAAAGCCAAGTTTGCCGCTTTAAGGCTAGAACCCTTACTCGTGAGTCAACTTCCACGCTCAGCACCGTAGGTCCCTGTGGACTCGACCCAGACTTCTGGTTACTATGCCGCGCATCACCTAAACCCTACGCTTGGGGTAATCACATTGATACACAACTTAAGGATGCAAGCAATTAGGATTTTCGTTAAGTTTGCTAATAGAAGTTAGCTTTTGGACTCAATTCGACCAAAATTGAAACTACAGGGGTCATTAAAGTGAAATTGAAAGGTGGGGGATGAAATCAAGACTAGGGTTAAACTAGAGGGACCATTTCAATAAATTTCCCTAACCCTTATACAGAAGAATAGTGGTCAAGTACGAGTATCGATCCACAGAGACAGATTGGCTAAAATACGTTATTTTTTATTTGTTTCTAATTTAATTCAGTAAAAAGATGATTGGTTTGATTGATTTTGGAAACTGAATGAATTAAGATAACAAGTAATTAAATTGGTGAAAAACTAGTGAGAGAAAGATCTAGGGTTTCGAATCCACCCTGACCACATAACTAGGCTATGCATAGGTAAGGATTTCTATTCGAATCAGAATTTATTGAGAAAATAATTGAATTGTTAATTAACAGGCATGAACTATCCCATAGCACGAGTCATCTTGCTGGCACAACTCGTCTCTTTCACGGACTGTCTAGTGGTATAATCCGTGTTACGAACATAATTCATCTCAGTTACCCAAGCACAAGCGAAGAAAACAATTGATTAACTAGGTATTTGAGAGTGCATGCACAAATACTCAATAGATTGAAAGAATTGAAATGATTCCATTCATATGTAATGAAAACAAGTTCTTAGTTAACCAATCGATTCGAAATAGAAAACCTAGACCTACAAATACACAAATTTACTTGATTTGGTGTTTCATCTTCCCTCTAGATGAGGGTTTTATCAGGCTATGGAAGAGATTGGAGCTCTTCGAATTGATGAAAACATGAAGAACATTAAGAACAATGGAGTTTCTCTCTCTAGGTTACCTCCAAAACAAGTTGGGAATCTTAAAATAATGTTTTGATGTTCTATTTGTACTAGGAGACCTAAAAATTACTCTCTCTGTCCGGATTTGTTAGTCCACAAATATACTTTTTCAAGTCCTAAAATGTTTGTCTATTTTCAAAAGTCAAAGCATAAAGTATGAAAAATTTACTTTTTTGCCCATTTTCTAAAACTTAAAAAATAACAAACAAAATTTTTTTTTTTTTTTAAATAATGTGTTTACATTTTTCAAATTTTTTTTTTTGCTCTGTATTAAAGTTCTCAATGAGATCTATCAAACAAGATCCATATTGAAAAATAATAATAATTTTTGCAACTACATTATTTTTTAGTTTAAAAATTGCACGTAGTTTTGTAGTGAACTATCAAATTGGAATAGATAGAGTATTAAATGGAGGGATTGAGGATAAAATAGGAAATTAACAAACTCAAAATGTAATGGAAAAAAAGATGGAATCCCCAAAACGGACCAACAAATCCGGATGGAGGGAGTACATAAAACGCATCCAAAGGCTAATTTTCATGTTTGTTCGTGTCACGCCCTCAAATTTAATAAATCAAATACCAATAAAATCCACGTAGGATAAATCAAAAGCCATACATTTCACCGTTGAAAGGTTAAAGTCAAAGTACACCAGGTTTCTACAAGAAGTACCCGTACCCATGCGTAAGTAATGAATAGTTAAGAGTTATTACATAAACCAAGTTTTGTCAAAAGATTGAAGGAATTAAAGTTAGAAGATCATCTCCAAAAATAAATTAACGATAGATAGGATAAAATAACTTCATGTCAAATGAGCTTCATGATATGCGTCCACACGTCAAGCATTCCAATCATGTGCCTTGTCGAGTACCTGAAAATGATAGGTTGAGCTCACTAGCCCAGTAGGAAACTTTTCTACCAATGCTAAGGGTATAGAAGATGAAACATGCACATGGAGATGGGATACACATGAATAAATAAGTTAAAATAGACCAACATAGCTCGACTTGATGAGTGAATATCCAATAGATGCCCCAAAGATCGAATCAGACCCAAGTGTCATAGATTTACTAAAAAATGTTACATTTCATGTCCCAGGTCCAATCCTTTCAAAACATATTCATTTTCATAAAATATTTTATTTTTCACCTCTTCACAAATAACCATTTATTTAAATAGGGAATGAATACCTCAGCCGGATTTCGTGGGCTCCGAACACCCCTACCAGATTTCTTGGGCTCCACACACCCCTAGCTAGGGACGTACCAAATGGTGGCCCTAGAATAAACAAATTATCCTTTTCAAAGTTTATCAAACAATCAAGGGCCAAAAACATCCACGTAATTCATTTAGTTCGAAAGCTCGTAGCATGTCGGTTGTGGCAAAGTTAATATGTGTCCAAGAATGTGAGAGATCATGACGAAACATCATTCATACCATGATAGGGCTACCAAAGATTAGAAGTTGATTTGAGAAGCTTAAGAAAGACCAATGGAGGTCTAGAACAAAGGAATATGAAAATGGAGTTATGAACCTCGATAAAACCCAACACCTTGATAGGAAAAAGCACATTTCTCTCAAAATACAAAGGCTATAAATATGAGACCAATTGGGTTTGAAAGTAGACTCATAGAGCTTTCTAACGGTTCACGAATCACCCTAATCAGAGTTTGAACGAAGCTGGGGCATGCCCGCGAAGTTGGGTCAAAAATCTGCCTTACAAACAGCTGGGTATCGATACCCATGAAAGTTGTATCGATACAAGGTAACCAAAATCTCAACAAAATGTTGGGTATCGATACCCTTGAAATGGGGTATTGATACAAAGGCTATCTCGAGCGAAATTTTCAAATTTTTCCGAAATGGAGGGGGTTTCAACCCAAGCAAAAATTAAGGTTCCAAACAACAAGTACTCATAGGAGAGATAGAGATATCAACAACTAATTCAAGAATTTACCAACTAAACATGTAGAACTCAAACTCAATAAAAAAAACCAAGCTCATTTCCATGGTGATAACAAGTTTCACAAGAAGTTTGGGAACAAGAACACCAACAATGCAATCATTCAACTAATATACACTTAGAGGAGGTAGAATATTGTTTCCTACCTCAAGGATCAAGGATTGAATTTGAAATGGGTAGAAAATGGAAAAAACTCTTGCCCTTGAAGCTCCTCAACCGAAAATTTTAGCTCCAAGAAAAACCACGGAGTTCCAGACTCCAAATCAGGCGTAGAAGATGAATCTTTGGTTGGATGTTGAAGTATTTAAGTGTGGAGGGTAAATTTTGTGGAGGGTTTTGAAGAAACCTGAGAGGAGGAGAAGAAGAGAAAGAGAGAGAGAGAGAGAGAGAGAGAGAGAGAGAGAGAGAGAGAGAGAGAGATGAGTTTGAGAGAAGAGAGGGGTGGCAAAAAAAATTGATCCAAATGTGTTTATGCACACTCTCGCACTAGCACTTACACCCCTCTTGTTTCTTATGTGCTTCACAAACAGCCAAATGCAATTACTAACTTCACATTGACCCCATACTGCACTATTTTCATTTTCTCACACTTCCCCAATATTATTTCTAAAAAATTATTTTAAAACATGAGTCCTTATAGTTCGACCGGACCAAGACATGGGTGGTCTGGGCTAGAGAAGCAAGAGCTGTATGAACTCGCTTGAATGCTTTGTTCGGACAAAGAATTTCCCCCGTGCTGCAAGGTAGGAGGTGCTGTGTTGAGTGCTGGTCCGGTCGAAGAACGTATTGGACCAAACCAAAGATGGTGCAACTTGAGTTTTGGCTCTATTTTTACACCTCTTCTCATCCTCGGCGCTTTTAAATCACTCCAAAATAAGTTTTCCAAGTTCTTGGGCTTCTATGGCCTAAAACACCACAAACTGACTAGCACTAATAAACTAACTACATAACCGAACTAACAACGCATAAATTGGAAGGATTGATGGGTGCTTTTCAGCACCTATCACTTATACACTTATTCATTTTTTTAACTAGATTTTTTTTTTGCCCGGTCATACACTTATTCACATCTTTTGTGTTTTCCTCAGTCATACACTTATTCACTTCACTATCTCCCTTGAAGCTTGAGTGGACTTACTTCCCTCTTATCCAATAATGCCCTCTCCTCCATCAAAGAAACCTTCGAGCAAGATCCCGGCACCATGTTGAACCTAAGTCAAAACTGTGGTCCTCAGCCTATCGTGACAACAGTTGCGCTCTCCACTGCGGTTACCTCCGAACACCTGACTGGGACACTGTGGCACCCACTGTCACTAGCCGCTGGCTCTACGCCTCCCCTGAAAAGACCTCCGCCCAATGCCACCACAAGATGGAGAAGCTTCGCTACAAGTATCGCGCTGAGAAGCAGCGCTCCCTCTTCTTCCTTGACAAATTCTTCTCCTCCTGGTTCTTCTTCGAGCACATGGATTCATGGATGACAGATCAATTCCTCCTGACCCTTCTAATTTTGCTAACAAGAAGATTGTCTCCAAGACTAATTCGAATCAAGAAGTATTCGCCATAGCCTCAGGGGGGCAAAGATCCGTGACTCTAGGTCTTAGGGAAAGGAATTTCCTAGCCCTAACTATGGTTCTAGGGTTATTTGTAGTATGGATTTGATGAAGAAGATGTAGGTGATGATACTGATTTTGGGGAAGGGTTTGGTGTTACAAACCCAATTGATGTCAAATTAGTACCTCTTGTGTTTAGGGCTAAGAAAGTAGATAAGATTCATAGGAATTTTGGGCCTAATTTTGTTGACTCCAATCATAATGGAGGCGATTTCGACAACCACGAGTGGTATTGGTGTTGGTGGTTTTCGCTTTAAACCCCATAAATTTGACCCTTCTGATGGTGGGTTTTATATGCAAATTTATGGAAAGATTGTCGATACCTAAAGGATTTAGAACAGATTTCTGAGAAGAATGACGGGAATTCATGTTCTTCGAATCTTGATCCTAGGTTTTTGAAGGGGCATCTATCTTCCATGGGATTAAAGGGAGAATGGAGAGGGAGGGAATGTATTTGGGAGGAAAAAGGGTGTTAAGTGTTTGGGAGGGAGTATACGTATATGTACATATAAGGGAAGAGAGAGGCAAAGTAGGGGGAGGGCAATATTTTAAATAATTGAGGGGATTTTGTCGTAGGTAAAATTAGTTTAGGGGGTATCTAGGTAAAAAAAAGTATAATCGAGGGTGTATCTAGGTGAATTGCTCTTTTTTGGGTGAACGAGAAATGCAAAGGAAAATAAAGTTATAGCCTAGGCCCACTCTAAGCAAAAATAAGTACACGCGTCAGCCGCGTGCCTATTCAAGTTCAGAAATACTATAATTTAACGTGGCAATATAACAGCATCTGAAAAACAGGACCGGCTTCTAATTTTTTTAATTTATTTTCCTAGTTTTGGTTGGGCACATTTTGTGGTCCAGTGTTGTTGGATCGAATTGAAAAGCCCATGAATTGTTCATTTGGATACGAAGGGTACAAATTGGGTGGACCTTGAGGTATATGGATATGTCTAACCATTAGTCTTATTACACAGTCCAATTAAATAGACTCCCCAATAAGAGCGCACAGTGGGATAGAGCTGAGGTAGAAGACTGGGTCATTCGTTTTGGTAAGTCAAAATTTTCAGATTTGTCGCGAAAAACAATAATTAAATAAGAAAACAAGTAATAAGCAAAAATACAGAAGCAAGGAACAATAATTCTGTTTCGGTGCAATATTGTGTTTGGAAATGCATGTGAGATAGAAGGGAATTCTATAGAAAAATATAATCAAATATAGTCTGGGGAAATAGTGCCTCCTCTGTTTTTTCAAGAAACCGGGTAAAAAAAAAAAAGAGAATATATCAGGAGAATGATAGGGCGCGTTTAGTAACCAAAAATTTAGTGTACGGAAAAGTCTAATAAAAAAGGGGGAAGAAAATTACATCTCTATTGTATGTGTTCAATTGGGAGAAAAAAAAATTGCAGAAGAAAAAAATACGTAAAATTTTAATTTTGAGGAGAACTAGTTTAAAAGTTAATTGTTGCCAAATTTTGTATATTTTACAAAATAAATAAATAAATAAATCTTCGTGAAAAAGTTTAAAATGCAGGTCTTGTAAGTTTCTTATTAGCTAAACAGATAAACAAAAAATGCAATAAATTTAGTGATTCCTATTTATTTGGTTTTATTTCCCAAAAACTTAGAAAAGAAGAAATTTGAAGATCAACAAAATGAAAAAGATTTGAATCAAGGACAAGTATTACATTTATCTTTAACAATATTTTCTTCTTCGGAATAACATAACAAGAGTCCTTGTGGTGAGTAATCCACGAACAAGACTTTTCCTCCAAATCCTAATTAATTACCAACAAAATGAGAGGGTTTAAAGAGAAAAATAGTAGCCAATTGCCGATCGAAGTTTTTTTTTAAAAAAATTAATAGCTAATTATGTAACATTAACGTCTTTAGTTTAGGTAAAAAGTAAAAACTATATCATGCTAAAATTCCATCCATATCTTACTTGGCACCGGACAATTATCGTAAGTTGTTTTGTCACAATATATCATGCTATTTATTATCATAAGGTAATTGATATTTACCCGCTTCTTCCTACAATAGTGTTGAAGTACTATACCTTCTATTGATAAATGTTTACAAAAAATGGATTCTAACGACACAATATGCACAAGTGGAGTGTCATCCTAGTAGTGTAAGTTAATTTATGGTCTCATGTATTTGGGTGAAGTTCGAGTCCCACCTACATCCTACCGCATTCCCAATCCCTTCTAGTTAATACTAACACATAATCCATCACCGACCAACCAATTTCAGTGATAATAAAAGACAATATTATAGGCACATAAACATTTACGGCCTGTAAGTACACATATTTGATTCGTGATGTACTCCAAAATAGAACTAAATTAATGTCAGCCCTAAGAAATTAATTTCCTCAATTCAATAAATTTTCTAATAATATTTATTTAATCGTTTTAATCCCTTCAAAGATAGAGATAAGTAGAGATGATTAGATAGACACAAATCACAAAAATTTCATCAAGTTTGTTAATGTGAGAAATCCTAGGGGGCACAAAACAAAGACTACAAACAACCCTATTTATTTTCTCGGCAATCAGAAGATTCAGAACCACCATTGATAACGTTCTCTCTCTCTCAAAATAAGATGGCCATGTTGAAATTCCTGCTAGTCATTATGGCCACGTCGGCTGTCATGGTGGCCGCGAATGGCGCCAAACCCGATGGGTCTTCCCCGGTAGAGTCCCCGGGGGCGGGGGTAAGTTGCTCGAGTCTGATATACAATATGGTGGACTGCATTTCGTTTTTCAGTGTTGGAAGCAATGAAACGAAACCAAGTCCGTTGTGTTGCTTAGGGTTTGAGGTGGTTTTGGATACGGATGCAGAGTGTATATGCGAAGGAATAAAGAGCAGTGTTAATTTGGGGATGGAGATTGATATGGCTAAGGCGGCCACCTTGCCTTCTGCTTGTGGGATCTCTGCTCCTTCCATTAGCAAATGCGACGGTGATCTCTCTCTCTCTCTCGCGCTCTCTCTCTCTATATAAGCATATGCACACATTAATTATTGACCATAATGCAATGGGATTTCAATACCAGCCGCCGAATAGTGTATAGGTAGATGCGTATCGGTTGTAGCAGTTTCTGATACAATTACACCCTAATATACTAGTTGATCAAATGAAAAATCATATGTATATCAGTTGGTTCTCGTTACATTTTGGTTACTTGACCGCTTTATATGATTTAGACTAGGGTCCAGCCATATATGGTACAAACCTTTATCTGGAGTAACTAGTTACGCCTCTTAATGGTTCAACATTAGTTAAAAAATTATTTTTGAAAATTCAAGACCGCTATAAACGATTCCCACAAGGTA
The DNA here is from genome assembly GCA_022606695.1 of Vaccinium macrocarpon. NCBI lineage: Eukaryota > Viridiplantae > Streptophyta > Magnoliopsida > Ericales > Ericaceae > Vaccinium > Vaccinium macrocarpon. The sequence goes on from CM040179.1 coordinate 15,275,084, forward strand.
ACATTAAATAGCTATCATCACACGACGACCGCATGTCCTGATACGCTACTTAAAACTTGATCACATGCCTGTACTACAAGCAGTACTAAAAGACAAAATATCGTTCCATTTTGAATAGCGGTTGATACATTACTATGGTCAAGGCTTTATAGCAGCCATGTAGTATATCGTCCCCTACACATAGACAGTATGTTTTTGTTTGTGATATCATTACATCCCGATATACCGTTGACTAAAGTCTAAAACTCATATGGGTATTGATTGATTAACTTTACAGACCGGTTCATATATATTATTTTTAGCCTGCTTCATGGTCGTACAACTCAATCCATGGAGCAGAGGGCTCTGCTGTCCCTTGCCAGGGACAGCATCTGCTGTCCCCGGCGATTTCGGGGCGTTCCGGTCCCGTGTCGATGATCGGAAACATTCACGTCGAAGAGCTCGCCGAGTAGAATAAGTGTACCAAAAATTAGCTCAATTGGATACTATTTTGTACTTGATCGGTACAAATATAACTCAGCAATAATGGGTTTGAGTGGGTATGATCTAGTGTTTTGGATGCATTCTCTTCAAGATAAAAATGTTTCGATTAGCTACTAAATGATATTCGATTGTGCTAATTTTTGGTACACTTGTTCTACTCGGCGAGCTCTTCGACGTGAACGTTTCCGATCATCGACACGGGACCGGAGCGCCCCGAAATCGTCGGGGACAGCAGGTGCTGTCCCTAGCAAGGGACAGCAGAGCCCCTCTGTCCTCAATCCATGGCTCCCAATACCGCTACACATTGACTGTTGTCTTTGCGTGTCAAAATTTGTACCAAAATGATTGATACACAACTAGATTGTGTTGCAAATAACCCACAATGCATCTCTCGCTGTTCAAAAGTGCTTTTGACGGTCTAAATTTTAATTTAAACTCTTCGTGTGAAGAGTTTAACTACTCTCACGAATAGTTTATTTAAAATTCAAACCGTTGATTGCTAAAATGAAAAGTGAGAGATGCATTGTGGATTTGTTCCACAACAAAATCCGGTTGTGTATGTATCACCCTTGGTATGTTTAAATGATAGGCAGCATTTGACGTTGTAGGAAAGCTATAACTTCTGTGTCTAGTCCATTTGAAGATGTTTTCGTTAAATATTACTATCACTTTAATACTATATGGAGCTTCAACTTCCGTTCATGATTTTTTGTTGTTGATTTTGCATGGTGTGCAGTCTCCCCTGCTCCTGGTCCTTCTCCTGGTACGCGATTTCAATTCAATTGTTTCTTATTTTTTATGTTAAAATAGAATTTTACTTTTCTTTATGTCCATAATATTGGTACCGCGCATGTACAATGTAAAATCAAGTTAAAACTGCTCCTAAGGAAAACTTGTACATTTTATACTGCAGTTGTGTACCATCTATTTTGAGTATTTAAAACATTGTACTTCAAGTACTCGTTAACAACAGCAACATAAATCAACAATATATATATGTGTATATATATATATATATATGTATATATATATATATATATATATAAATCTTCTGGAAAGGACTCCCGTTAATAAGAAAAAATATAATTTTTTCACGGTAAAAATTGTTTGTGGGAAATCCGAACTATCCAATGTGTTCAGAAGGTGTTTTCAAGATATTTACAGTTTTGTAAAAAACTGCTTAGATCAAACCCTTCCCAGTATTTTTTTTGAAGATTTTTCGCGTAGACCTTTGAAAACACTTTCTAAACACATTAGACGGATCGGATCTTCAAAAAAATGCTCAGATCATGGAGGTCCGGACTAGAAGTAGAACTTATATATATATATATATAGGATCCACTTCTAGTCTGGGAGTCCCATTTCCGGACCTCTATGATCCAAAAAAATTTTCGACGATCCAAGCCATCCAATGTATTCAGAAGGTGTTTTCAAGGGTCCCTTGTGAAAAATCTTCAAAACAAATACCGGGAAGGGCTTGATCCAAGCAGTTTTCGCAAAAATATATAAATACAGTTTTTGCAAAAAACTTCTTGGATCAAGCTCTTCCCGGTATTTTTTTTAAAGATTTCTCGCCGGGGCCCTTGAAAACACCTTTTGAACACATTGGACGGCTCGGATTTTCCAAAAATAATTTGCAAAACAAAAAAAATACATTTTTTCTTATTTCCAGGAGTCCCGGATGTGAAAATTCCGGTATATATATATACAAAAATCTTCTTATCCACACCTCCCGGAAATAAGAAAAAAATGATTTTTTTTTGTGTTGCAAAATTTTTTTGGAAAATCCAATCAGTCCAATGTGTTCAGAAAGAGTTTTCAAGGGTTCTACACGAAAAATCTTCAAAAAAAATACCGGGAAGGGCTTGATCCAAGCAGTTTTCGCAAAAATTTTATTTATATATTTTTGCGAAAACTGTTTGGATCAAGCCCTTCTTGGTATTTTTTTTTTTTTGAAAATTTTCCGCAAGCACCCTTGAAAACACCTTCTGAACATATTGGACGGATTGGATCATCAAAACAAAATGTGGATAAAAAATTCAGAAATCAAAAGTCCGGATAAGAAGCGGAACCTATATATATATATATATATATATATATATATATATATATATATATATATATATATATATATATATATATATATATATATATATATATATATATATATTCGCTATCTTTGGAATCTTTTTCATCCACCCATTGTATTTTGATTTCAAGCACATACGTAGCTAACGTTGTGTAATTTTTCTGCAGCTGAGCCTCCCTCGGACAAGCCTTCACCTGCACCAGTTAATCAAGCTCCGGCACCGTCCCCTAACTCTGGAGCTTATGCCATTGCTTATTCGTCCGCAGTAATATATCTTAGCCTTATAATGCTAGTCTCATTTATCTTCTAGAAATATGATTGCGGGCTTATTAATTTATTTTCTTTTTCATGAGAGAACTTTTCACTTTGGCCTCTCTCTCTCTCTTCCCAATTATCTCTTTATTGTTTTTAGGTAGCAGCTAGCTGTTGTTATTTATTTTTATTTTTTTGAAAAGGTACGTAGCAGTTGTTAGTAGTTTTTGTTCTTTGGTTACAGTAACTTGATGTCGTTTGTGTTTTGTTTATCCTCTTTCCTCTCGGTTTTTTGTTGCATTGGTTCATTAATGTGTGTTTTTTAGAAAAAAAAAATTTGATAAGCAAAAAAATTATTAATCTTTGAAAACAAATTACAAAGATTAAAAGGATCCGAGACTGAAAACATCAAAGATGCTAAAGGGGAAAAACAAGTGTGAACACCTCGCGGAGTTGTTCATGAAAACGATTATTGTTGTTAGAAAATGGTTTGATTGGTTGAATGGAGTCACCACCCGGGTTTGAAGACCGTTACCTAAGAAATCAATTAAAAAATGACTCTTTTGCCATTGGTATGGAAAATATTTTCCCCGGTCTTTCAAAATGAGATTTCTCGGTCCAAGAGCTAGGTTACGAGAGGGGAAGGAATTTATAGCACAACTCTCGTCCGGTGCCACCACCGGTCTCTACTAAACGTTTAAAGGATTTTGCAAACACTTAATCATATATTAATGCAAAAACATCAAGATGTATCACAGAGATTAATTAGATGGATGTGGATGCTTGTGCTTATGTCATGTATGGATGATGAAGTGCTTAAACTTCACTAAATCACTCTCAAATTACCCAGGGATGTTGTAGAAACTGATCTCAAACGTCTCACTTATCACACCTAGATGGCAGCCTAGGCACCTGGACTTGATTAGACAGATCCAGGCGCCTGGAAGGCCTACCAGACAACAACTTTAAAACTTCATTTTCCACAATAAGCACCAAGTGTTTTAATATGTAAAATGGAGTTAAAAAAAAAAAAACACAACCTTATAATATGATGTGGGCTTAGAAACTCATGATTCTAACATGCTTTGATAGATAAAAAAGAAAATACCAAACTGATCTAAGACATGGATCAAACATTATCATGCAAGATGGACTTAGAAGTCTACTAATGGCTATGAAAGAGGAAAGAGAGAAAATAAGATGGGTCTAAACCATGAGATGCCTTGAGAAGTCATGTGCTATGTTCGTATGCTCACAATACATTTCTTTATTTGATTGTAACACTTCCGATGCTATTTAAAACCAACAATGAATGCCATATGGTCCATAATCTCACCATAAAACTCCAATCTAATCATGATTTTACTTCCCAAATGCCATTTTCCATGCCTTAAAATAATTATCATAACCATCTAGTGATGAATGCATGCACAAATGACCTTATAATGCCTCAAATATTCAAAGAAGAGTGAGTAAAAGTAGCAAAACACACAAAAGGGAAGGGAATCCAGGCGCCTGCATTGAGAAGATCCAGACGCCTAGATTTGACACTGATGAACAAAATGAATTTCTTTCTCTTATGAAATTTGAACCTCTCCCAAGTCCTCCACTAGTATTGAAGACTAGCAAGAACTTGGTAGAGTCCCCTTAGGGCTTATTTGAGCATTTTTGGTAGATAACTACCTTGCAAAGCTTTGATTGATGAACTTGAGTTTGATTTTTGGTGGACTTTTAGTACTTGAATGGATTGGATTTTGGTTACTGGAAGTGTATCAAACTGATTGTAGGTGGTTTGATTGGGGATTTGATTGTGGATGTTGAAAAATTGGTAGAATCAAGAGAGTATGTGGAGCTAGGATGGGAGAAAATTGAGTTTTGATGGATGAAACAGAGAGAGATAGCTTGGGATCAGTTTTCTGGGGATATTTGGGCAAAATAACAACAAGGGAGGAAAGGGAGGACTAATCCTCTTCCAAATGGAGTGGGATGAGGTAGGACTATACTCAAGGTAGGAAAAGTAGTACCTGCCATCAAATCACGTGACGATAAAATAGAGCACTGGGCTGAATAGTCTCTCTCACTCACTCATCCTTCTATCAAGGCCTTCCTCCTGCTCTAACAATTTCCTTCTACACAAAGTCCCATCGGGGAAAATTTTTTGGGTACCGAATAGGTACCACGTGGCCGAGCCTAGTGGTACCCGAAAGCTGCATCTTAGCCGCCCAAAAGTATATTGGATGACCCAGATCGAAACTCTCTCTCTCCTCCTCTCTCTCCCCTTCCTCTCATGTTTCTCTCTCCAAATCAGGACCGTCCAAAACTAAAATGGATGGCTAGATGTGCGCGTGTCCACGTGGTACCTGCTCGGCACTGAAAAACTTCTCCCCATCGGGACACGCGTTGTCTTCTCTGTAGAGAGAAAGTATAAATAAATACGAACCTTGCTTGTTTTGGGTTTTGAGACCAATTTTCTCAATTATTACTCAATCATTACTCACATTTCTTTCAAATTATTACCCATATTTTTAAGTATTATTCTCATTTCTCTCTCTATATCTCTCCAATCATTACCTCATTTTTTTTTATTATTACCCTAATTTCTCTCTTCAATCATTTCCCAAAAACTAAAACCCAAAAGCAAAACCAAATAAGATTACAATACCCAATAAGTAGCACGCATGGAGGACGATGTAAAGGAATGCTAGCAGACTCCATTTTATAGACGCGAGAACGTCCTTTGGCTCCATTGATTCAAATTCAAAAAGTTTGGAGCTGAAACGACGCACATTTCAAAAAGAAAGAGAAACCCAAATACCAAACTCAACCCCCCTTCTTCTTCTTCTTCTTCTTCTTCTTCTAATTTCAAAAAGAGACGGTGAAACCCGAATACCAAATTCTTCTTGTTCTTCTTCTTCCTTTCTCAAATTAGAATGCAAGCAAGGAGATCAGTGAGGAACCGATACATACCGATAAGCAAGAACAGTGCCGATGTTGCAAAAGACTGTAAAGTTTTTAAGAAGTAAAATTTTCAAGAAGAATCAAACTACTTTAAAGAAGATTGTGGAAACAAAAGATGAAATTTCTATGGATACTAGCTTGGGAGGAGAATGTAGAATTGTTCAACCTGTGAAGGCTGTTAGGTGTTCAAAGAGAAATATCAGAAAGATTGAAGATTATGGACTGATGAGTAGGGGTTCGGTTGAAAGTGTAATGGCTGGAAGGGGGAGGAATGGACATTCTAAGACTCTAGTAGTGCACAATGCTTCTACTCATGAGAGTGAAATGAGAACCAAAACTGAGGTTGAGGTTTCTGGAAAACTAGAACTGGTCCTACAACTTAAACTTTCTATATTCCTGTTAAACTTCATCGAAAGCATGTAAATCACACAAGACTTACAGAATGAAGCGCAGCGGAATATTCAAGCTTTCGGAAATCGACGAACCGAGACCCGCACTAAAAGCACACGAACAAGAACCCAAACACCGTCTTCTATCCTCGTCGTGTAGAGAAGACTACCAGAGCCTACTCTTACTATCCACACCGCAAATCCTAGGGTTGTAGATGGAGACCCTAGAGAGAAGATATAGATACGAGAATAATTTTTGGGGAGAAGGAGAGAACTAGAACTCTGGTCAATTTCTTGTGTATCTCTCATGTATCTGCAGGACTATATTTATAAATAAAGTCCAAGAGTTTAAGTTCTCTTTAAACTCTCCTTAACAGATAGAGATAAGAGTCCATCTCTTATCATCCTTCTAACTAACCCAATCACTTAACCCATGTGGATGATCCGTTTGTATTGGGTCCGGTTGAACCGACCCATAAATACTAACATCTCCCACTCGTACACATTGGGCTCAAATATCTCATCTGTATCGATCTTATCAATTCTCTCCTCATACAAGGAAATGAGGCGTGCGACCGACGAGAAAAACAAGCTAGGTAGGAGTACCATATTAAGCTTCCATCAAACTAACAAGGTACATCACTTCATAAGATCTCGTCATTTCCCTAGACAAATCTAGCCACATTGGATCGAGCATCTCCAATCCCTCTTGAGTCTCAGCTCAGAGCTATGCTCAACCCCTTTGCGTTGGTGTGCTTCAAATTTCGAAATTACTTTTTATTTTACTATTATAGAGTAGATAAAAGATACAAACTTAATGCCGCACAAAGCACAACCAACCCACAAACAAATGTGATACTAGAAAGTCTTCCTCGAGCCCTCATGTCAATTCATTTTAACCTTGCTGCTTTCCCAGTCATGCTCCATGGGACCCTGACATTTCGTGGTCTTAGGTAGTCAAGCTAGAGTAGCAACACAAAGTCTCTACTTCATGACATAGTCTCAAGTCAAGTAAGGGCAACGAGTAGTCATATAAGGACATTTAGAGCTCACACCGTGATAGGAAAGAGATCCATCTATCACTCCTCTATGTATGGTCGACAATAGCACATGTGGTATGTTCACATGCTACGGTGGAGTATCTATAAAGATTGTGTCACTCCAAAAACACCATACAGATATAAGTCCAGTTGCTACTAAAAGCACCTGACTTGAGACTCTTAAACTTGTCGCATACAATGCGCCTCTTTAGGTCTTCATCTGGCTCAAGCAAAGGCAATAGAGAATCTATGTTCGGTCAATAGTGACCTCATCTTGGTCCAACCAAGGCGACAATACCTTAAATTCATCATCTTTGAAGAGTTATGTCTCATCTCGCCGCCGCCCATGCCGAGGCGAAGATTCGCGTGTGAGATGGTCAACCTTTTGCCTTAGGACACATAACTAACATTGTAAGTGCTTAACTTAAACGCAACATGATTTTATAATCACAACCAATTAGAATATAAAAACTAGTGCATTAACAATAAATATCCCAAAAAAAAAGTGTCTCAATAAAGCACAACTCAAATCCTACGAAGTCCCAGACTACTAACATGTGTCTGAAAGACATCCCTTGCTATAGGTTTAGTCAAGGGATCAGCCACCATACTGGTCGTGGATATATGCTTTAGGACCACCTCTCCTTGCGCAACCATATCTCGAATGTAGTGAAAACGAATATCAATGTGTTTGGATTTTCCATGATATTTGGGATCCTTGGCATAAGCAAAAGCAGCCGTACTATCACAATATAGAATCACAGGCCCACTTGATCTAGGCTCTGTGTCAAGGCGTTGTAAGAATCTCCTCAACCAAACAGCCTCTTGGACAACTAAGGAACAGGCTATGTACTCAGATTCCATCGTGGACAACGCTGATACAAAGTTTCTTCTTTGCCACGAGGAAATAGCTCCACCTGCAAGCAAGAATGCATACCCTGAGGTAGACTTGCGCTCATCTATGTCGCTACCCCAGTCTGCATCACTGTATCCTCGCAAGCGTAAATCTCCACCATTATAGCATAGCATGTAATCTGCAGTACCGCGCAAGTATCGAAGTATCCTCTTTCTGACCTTCCAATGAGCAAGTCGGGGTTACTTTGAAACCGACTAACCAAACCCTTGCCAAAGCGGATATCACGGTCGAGTACATAACATAGCGTACATCAGACTCCCAACTGCCCTTGCATAGGGGACGCTAGCCATTGCCTCCTTTTCTTGATCAGTTTGTGGGCATAAAGCAAGACTCAATGTGTGTCCCTTCTCGATAGGAGTGTCAATGGGTTTGGAATTTTGCATTCGGAAACGCTCAAGTACCTTTTTTATATAGGTTTCCTGACTCATGCCAAGAAACCTTCTCGAGCGATCTCTAAAGATCTTAATTCCAAGCACAAAATCAGCCTCACCCATGTCCTTCATCTCAAAGTTTGAGGACAACCACTCTTTAGTGGTGACAATCATATCCATATCATTCCCCGCTAAAAGGATGTCATCGACATACAAAGAAAGGATAAGAAAACTTTTCTTGGACCGTTTAACATAAACACAATGGTCCTCTTCAATCATCGTAAACCCAATAGAAACAATGGCTCGATGAAATCTGAAATACCATTGTCTAGATGACTGCTTCAAGCCATAGATGGAACGTTTTAGCTTGCAAACTTTGCGCTCATGTCCCTTGGCCTCAAAGCCAACTGGTTGATCCATATAGATCTCCTCATCTAGTTCTCCATTGAGAAATGCAGTTTTAACGTCCATTTGAAAAAGTTCCAAATCCAGAAATGCGACCATAGCTAGAATGAGGCGATTCTCACCACTGGGGAGAAAGTCTCATCATAGTCTATACCCTCTTTTTGGGTAAAACCCTTCGCCACAAGACGGGCTTTATACTTGTCGATTGATCCATCTACCTTGCGCTTAATCTTTAAGACCCACTTGTTACCAATGGTCTTGCGCCCAGGCGGACGATCTACCAACTCCCACACCTGATTTTTTTTTCATAGAACCAATCTCATCCTCCATAGCAGCTAGCCATTCTTTACAAGCAGGTGAAGATAAAGCTTCATTGTATGAACTTGGCTCATCTTCCTCTTGAGGAGCACACATGAAAGATTCCCCTTCAATCTCAAAACGACGACGAGGTATATTTCCACGTTCGCTCCTACGTTGTGGAGGATCTAGGGAACCAGTAGTCTCTAGTGGAGTACTCCCACTAGGTGGCAAGTTACTCCCACTATTCTCGGCGACCATAGGATGAAGATCTATATCCCCACCCTCGCTAAGAACAGGTGTAACTTCCTCAGACATCTCATAAAGATTAAGATCCTCCCTCACATCACCTCTGCTTGGAAACTCATGTTCAATGAAATTCACATCTCGAGACTCAATCTCAGTCAATCCACCATCAGGTTGTTTGCATATCATAACATACCCTTTGGAATGTTCAGGATACCTTATAAAGATACCCTTTTTGCCTCTCGGATCTAATTTTCCAAGTTGCTGAGAAGGAATGCGCACATAACCCGCTGACCCCCAGGGCCTCAAATGGTCAAGGACTGGCTTCCTACTTGTCCATAACTCATATGGTGTAGAAGTGACTGATTTGCTCGGCACACGGTTAAGGATGTAGGCTGCACTTAATAATGCATCTCCCCAAAAACTAATAGGAAGATTAGCTTGCGCCATCATCGACCTAACCATATCTAACAACGTACGATTCCTTCTCTCTGCAACACCATTTTGTTGTGGAGTCCCAGGAATCGTTAGCTGTCTTTGGATACCTTTATCCTCACAGAGCCCTTTAAATTGCTCAGATAAGTATTCGCGTCCACGATCTGTCCTTAGAACTTTTAGGGTTCTCTCTATTTGATTCTCAACTTCTTTAACAAATCGAATGAAGCAATCTAATGCTTCCGATTTATGAGAAATCAAATATACATATCCATATCGCGAATAATCATCAATAAATGTGATGAAGTAGGTACCCCCATGTCGTGCCCTCACATTCATGGGTCCACAAATATCTGAATGTACTAGCTCTAGAGGACTTGTAGCTCTCACTACCTTACCAAATGGTTTTCTTATCGCTTTTCCTGCCATGCAAGGCTTACATACTGGTAGGTTGACTTTAGCGAGTGGGCCTAGAAGGCCTTCTCTAGCTAACCTAGTCATCCTATCTTGCCCAATATGGCCTAACCTGGCATGCCATTTCACAGAACTAGAAACAACATCATCATCATGAAAAGCCATAAATGTATTATCCAAAACATCCAAATCCAAAACATAGAAACCACCAGAAATAAATCCATGCCCAAACGGCTTATTATCTAGGTAAATAGAAAAACCATCTCTACTGAAATTAAAGGAGAAACCTAAGTCGACTAAAGCTACTACTGATATCAAGTTGCGACGAACTCCAGGCGCATAAAGTACGTCATAGAGAATAAGTGTGCGACCACTTCGCAGCTTCAGCTGATAAGTGCCAACTCCTAGCACATCCTCGGCTGAACTATTCCCCATAAAGACACTCGGCCGCCAAATAGAGAATCCGGCGATACTCGATAAATCCTCCTCGATCTCGTGCTACATGTTTTGTTGCTCCTGTATCCACAATCCAAATAGGATTAGTATGAGCAATCAATACATGAGAGCAAACTAAGCAATCTGTGCGAGATTTAAAGTAAGATGGTACCTTCTGCTCAGTGCACTCACGAGCGAAGTGTCCATTCTTCTGACAGTTGTAGCAAGTCACTTTGGATTTATCCTTCTTGCCTCCTCTCTTACCTCTGCGGCGCTTAACACGTTCTTTTGGCGCATTATCTCCAACTTGTCCCTGCTTAGCCTTCCCACCTTGCCTTTTGCGCTTAGACCCATTTGTCTTGCGCTGGCTAGGTTGAACCACGAAAGCCTCATTGCCTCGCCTTGCTTCTTGGCGCTCGGCTTCAAGCTCAAGATGACGCGCCAAATCACTAAAGGTTTTAACCATTTCATTGTGCGTCATTGTGAGCTTGAAATGCTCCCATGGCTTATCAGGCAAAGACCTAAGTAAAGCGAGAATTTGCTGCTCATCAGTTAGAACATTACCGGTGACCCCTAAGATTCGGCGTATCATGGCCGACATAACCCTCAAATGTTCAGGCATGGAATGTTGGGGGTTCATTTTATAACTGTCGAACTTCAATGTCAACGCGCGCAACCTAGTTGCTGTTGTGCCACCAAAAGCAATTTTCAGCTGGTCCCACATCTCTTGGGCCGTGGCGCAGTTTTCAAACTCGCCAATGAGATCATTGTGCATGCTCGCTAACATAGTAAAGCGCGCACGACGGTCTTTCTTAACCCAATTTTGATAAGTTTCCATGTTTGGTCTTTGGCGGTGGTCCCCTCTTAAAGGCGGTCATGGTATTGGTCAAGGTTTCAAGTTCATCGTCCTCATTAATGAGATACTGGATTTTCTTGCTCCACATGTCGTAGTTTTTCCCATCCAGTTTCTCCCCCTTAACGAGATCGGCAACAATTGTCTTCGAGGCCATTTCACTACATTCATTTGCGCATTGGAATATTTTTAGCACATTACAATTAATTTTATCCCAAAACCCTATTAAGAAAATAATAATTTTAACCATAGGCGGGGATCGAAAATTTGCTATGCTCATAGTCATCACCCCAACACATGGTGTAAATTATTATTTCTTAATCGATTTTTAGACAAAATAACCAATGAATATACAACAAAAAGAGGACGGGACTAAGTATTTTAAGTCCCTAATTAATATTTTATGCAAGTATGGGAGACACAAAAATTATACAGAAATAAGTGCAAAAACACACCCCCTTACAAATTAAAAACAAATGAGGGTGTTGCACTTATCTCCATATAATAAATTTGTCTCCGGTCTCTATCATCAATGAGAGCCCATCTCCAAACGCATACAAATATTAATCCCTTAAATCAACCATCCATGCAAACATGCAACAAAACATAATGGGTATATATGCATGGATGGTTCCATCACAGTCTCCCACTAGGAAGTCGGATATAAGTCTATATAAGCTAGGGTCCAATTATTTGCGCCGTAACGCAGCAATAAACAATCAATACATCATAAACTGAATTATATTACTTTATATTTTCCAACCAGATGCAACTGGAAATAACTTCTAATTATATCAATCAAAAGATGATAACATAAATAATGCCATGGTCTGCTTGCACGGTTTCACCAAATCAATATTGGGTGGCTCGGTCAAAAACTTATCGCAATTGCCAATTTTTTTTATTTTTATTTTTTTTTAGGCATAAAAGAGAACAAAACTTTTAACAATTATGTTTTCAAACGGAACAGAGTCCTATTTTTTTGGGTAAATAATAGAGTCCAACTTGTTCCGATAAAAAACGTTTTGTTCTTTGCAGTTTGAAGGACTCTGTAGCCACATGGGAAAAAACAATACTATTGGTCAAAACTCAACTTGGCAGAAGACTAAAGTGATAAAATAGTCCATGAAAAGGAACATAATTGTGCTCTGACCATGTTCGGTGATTTGCTGCCCAAAGGTGCATGGCGCTCTCAACCGACTAACACAACTATTGAATGGACCCAATTATTTTCCTCCCAATATCAAAGCCATTGATTATGAGCACACAACTGGTCTACCATGTATGGTGCCATGCCGATCATAAATTGGCGCACTCATAATCAGTTTCTCGTGATTATCCGATGGGATTAAATGGATAATCACAACACCAGACCAAGCACACGACCACTTCTGATTTATCTCACTACTGCATCCCATTATTAATATTTTTTTTGTTATCAACAGAATATCAAACGAACCGCAGACGGAGAAAATAAAACAAAAAAAATATATAGGCAATCATGCGAGTGCAGGCCGTAATAGCTCTGATACCAATGTTAAACTTCATCGAAAGCATGTAAATCACACAAGACTTACAGAATGAAGCGCAGCGGAATATTCAAGCTTTCGGAAATCGACGAACCGAGACCCGCACTACAAGCACACGAACAAGAACCCAAACACCGTCTTCTATCCTCATCGCGTAGAGAAGACTACCAGAGCCTACTCTTACTATCCACACCGCAAATCCTAGGGTTGTAGATGGAGACCATAGAGAGAAGATATAGATATGAGAATAATTTTTGGGGAGAAGGAGAGAACTAGAACTCTGGTCAATTTCTTGTGTATCTCTCATGTATCTGCAGGACTATATTTATAAATAAAGTCCAAGAGTTTAAGTTATCTTTAAACTCTCCTTAACAGATAGAGATAAGAGTCCATCTCTTATCATCCTTCTAACTAACCCAATCACTTAACCCATGTGGATGATCCGTTTGTATTGGGTCCGGTTGAACCGACCCATAAATACTAACAATTCCAAAAACTTCTCAAATCCCTCTAGTCATGAGCGAGTGAGAGAAGAAGGATCAGTGAGTGAGTGAGAGAGACTATTCAGCCCAGTTCTTTGTTGTATCGTCACGTGATCTGATGGAAGGATGAGTGAGTGAGAGAGACTATTCAGCCCAGTGCTCTGTTGTATTGTCATGAGAGGCTTAAACTTCCGTTCCATGACTTTACAAAATTTTATAGGCTCTAACATTCATCGCCCGTGCAGTTTTCCAAGAAATGGGATGGAGCAGTTTTTGAAACTGGACACAGCATTTCCCTTACACTAATCACTGGCTGGATTACTTAATGTTAACTTTCGAGCGAAAGATACGGGGAACAATCCAACAAAATTCAAACAAAACCATTAAGTTGATCTTCACATCATCGAAGGCAGCATCTCAGGCTTTCAATTGTCCAAAAGAATATCCAGGTATAGTATTTTTTCTACAAACTTTTCTGAGGCAGCCCCTAACCTTGACGACCTCATATCCTGAAGCTCTTTTAGGAAAAAAATCCTGTCTTTTGGCACACATCAAAGTTTCCTTGCACTAAATCGCTCCTAAATTGGACAATCAAAATTTACTTCCATTTTTGCCCTCTTTAGACATGAATTTCAGCGAATACTTTCAAGGTACTATTCAAAGACCCGCATTGTTTTGTGTTTCCTTTAGGTGATTGGTCTGATGGCTAAAGAGAAAATAGACATCACGTTGTGAAAAAAGACCTGAATCATGTTTCACATCACTTTTAACAATGATCTGTCTGCTATTTGAGTCCAAATACAACCCTTTTAAGATTCAAAAAAAATTGAAAGAACCCTTTTAAGCAATCAGTAGTCAAGCATAAGCCAAATAAGCAACTTTGAAGCACAAATACAGAACTTCTTCATACTTGTCTAACTTTCCTAAACTTGCCCACTGTCAAAACCTATCAAATTCTCTTACACTTCTATCCCTTTTTTGGTTTTTTTCATATCTAGACTTCCCTCCTACTTGATTGAAGATTAGGAATACAAAGGCCTTGGTCGTTTCCCTGTTTAATTTTAGTTTTAGTTTTAATCACATTATCATTTTCCTCATTTCTATTTCTATCTCTCTCCACTCATTATATTTGCTGACATTATCAAAACTAAACTAAATAATCTAACCAAACACAACCAAAATAGTTTCACATCAATGGAATTGACCCATTCAAAGTTGAAAAAGATGAGAGAATAGCGACTATTATTCAGTGTTCTAAAAGAAGGTCTAGAAGGCCGAGTACTCACCGCCTAGGCGCTAGAAGGGCCTTTCCCGACTAGCCTGACTAGATTGACTATCCCGATCAGGTGCCGAGTACTCGGCCCTGGAAGCAAGAAGGTGCCCTGCCACCCTGGGAGCGCCTACTGAGTTTTAGAACCTTGCTATTATTAGTTCTCAAGTTCTTTGGAATCACAAAAGAATCCGCCTATACAACCCACTGACAATTAGATATCTTACATGAAGCGTAAAAACCATCGGAAAAATGAATTTCAAAGAACAACTACTACGATAACGGACATTATACAAAGTATGAACTTTCCAAATCTAGCATCGAATTTGGAAGAAGACGAAAACAAATTAATTATAATAAACTTGTCTCTAATCTCCCTAAATTATGAACTGCGAAGCTACAAACTACAACTCTCTCTATACCATCAAACACATGACTCACACAAATATAAAGAATTAAAAGTTAAAAAAATATAGGAAAAAATGCAATGGGAAGAGACGAAATGGGAAGATATGATTTACCTAATGCAAAAGATTGTACAGGGGATTAATCCACGGCCCTGTATTAAAGGCTCGGTTTGGGTAAATTGAAAAAACTAGTTTTTTGGTTTTGTCCTTATTCAAAAAACATTTGTATTCATTAGTTTTCAGTCGATTTTTTGTGATTTTTTGGCTTGTCTCAACGAGAGGAATCTAAAAAGTATAAAATTATTAGCCAAACTCAAAGTTTTGTGAATAAAGACGAAGGTGACATCCAAAAAATCGGGTTTTTGGATTATTTTTTCGTTTTTATTCACAAAACTTTAAGTTTGGCTAATAATTTTATACTTTTTAGATTCCTCTCATCAAGCTAAGCCAAGAAACTACAAAAAATCGACCGAAAATCAACAAATGCAAAAAAAATTGAATAAAGACAACCAAAAAAACAAAAAAAATAGTTTTTTTCAATTTACTCAAACCAAGCCTAAGTTTGGTGTCACCAACGTTTGGCCTCGTGAAAATCTAAGAGGAGAGAAGTGTAGTTTCAACACACCAATTCTCAAACCCAATCGTGTAAATATACAGTCTTGCGAAAAAGTGTTTGGATCAAGTCCTTTTCGATATTGTTTTTTATGATTTCCCGCATCGACCCTTGAAAAAATTACATTTTTTCTTATTTACGGGAGAACACGTTTTATGTGATATTCAGAACTTTGTCTAAAAGAACTAATTGAAATCTATCAAACGCGATCCATATTGCTTATATAAAACATTATAGATTAAAAGAAATAATCATTTTTTTCATAAAGCTGGAATAATGAAAGTGTCTACCTTTAAGGGACGTTGGAAATACATTTTTTCTTATTTACGGGAGATTCTTACTAGAAAATTTGCATGCATATACCGTGGGGTTCTAGTCCACACCTCCCGTTAATAAGAAAAAAATGATATTTTTTTTGTTGCAAATGATTTTTGGAAAATTCGAGCCGTCCAATGTGTTTAGAAGGTGTTTTCAAGGGTCTATGCATGCGGGAAATCTTCAAAAAAAAAAATACCGGGAAGGACTTGATCGAAGCAATTTTCGCAAAAACTATATATATATTTTTTGCAAGAACTGCTGGGATCAAGCCCTTCCCGGTATTTTTTTTTTGAAGATTTTTTCGCGTGGACCCTTGAAAATACCTTCTGAACACATTGGACGGCTCGGATCGTAAAAAAAATGTTTGGATCGTGGAGGTTTGGAACGGTAGGTCCACACTAGAACCTCTTTGATATATATATATATATATATATAATCGCATAAGGGGCCCTGTTGGAAGCCCTCCATCCGCTCCTATCCCTTCAGATCCAACAGCTCAGATTTAAACATCCCATTCGCGGGTCAAAAGAGGGTCCAACCAGGTTAAAAGGTTTTCGGGTCAGGGGATTTGGTTCGGCAGGTCATAACCTACTAAACCCTTCTTCCTCATTTCCCCTTCGATTGTCCCACAGAAGAGAGAGAAAGAGAGACAACAAGAGAGAAGCAGATGACGAACGAGAGAAGAGGAAAACCACATCGATCTACTGGATTAGAAGACCCCTGATGGCATCTCCCTCTCTCTCTCGTTCTAACTTGTTCGAAACTCTCTCTCTCTCTCGTTCTAACTTGTTCGAAACCCTAGGTTGATTTCGAGATTTTCTAACGAAGAAGATAACGAAGACGACGAAGAGCTATGTAGAGTTTCAAAAACAAAGAAAAGAAGATCGAGGAAAACCACTGGTACCTATTCTCTTTCCCTTTCCTTGGAAGTTTTGCATATGTCAACGAGATAAGCTTACTAATCTCTGATTTATTATTAGTATCATACAATCTCGTGTTTCAGTTGAGTTTTTAGGTTTTATTTGGGGATTATGGATTCAAAAAACAGAACTCCATTTTGGATTTTCTATCAATAAAGTACAAGTTTTGAATCTAGTATTTCAATTTCCATGGTTCTCTCGTTTTGTTTGTTGGTTCATTCATCATCATCTCTTTGCACGTGGAAGTTATCTTTGAAATGCACCGTCATTCCGTGGATATATTGTCGGCTAAGCAACCATTCCAAAAACTGAGAACTCGATCAGTTCAGCTACTTTTGCTGGTTGTGAGTCACAATTCAAAAGTTTGCATTAGTCAATAGACTGGTAAAGATATATTATACTCCCTCTGTCCCAATTTGTTTGCTCGCTTTGGGAAATGTTTATTTTTGTAGATGTTAAAAAATGTACTTTTGTATAATGTTTTTAATTTTTTTTTACACCAAATTAAAGTACTCAATGAGCACTTTAATTTGGTATAAAACAAATTAAAAAATAATATAGAGAAATATATTTTGTAGGAGTTTGAAATTGCACGTATTCTCATTGTGAGCAAACAAATTGGGATGAAGGGAGTAGCAGTTATCAACTAATCTTATACTAATCTTTATCAACTAATCTTATACTGATGGGCGCGGGTCTCACGTATGCCTTGTGCACTCGTGTGCTAAGTTGGGTTATTGCATTTGAATTTTTGTTGTTGGGTTCAAACTATATTCATTTGTATGCTAAGTTGATTTTTTTTTTTTTTTTTTATTGATTTGCAGTTACGTGATGGACTCATATGCTTGATTTCTTAAAGACACCAAGGAGGAATTGAGAAGAAGAAGAGGAAGATTTTTGTTTCGCCAAAAGAGAAAATAGCAGCCGTAGTAATTTATCAAGACAAAATTTCTTCCATGAAATTTCTCCTCCCCCTCCAATTGTTGCTACATCGTCAAGTATCTGCCATGAAGTTGTACTAGGATTAGGGAAAAGGAATTTTTTTGCTTTTGAATTTAGGAAGTTTCAAAGTGGAATTGTAAATTTTTTGCTTTCATTGGCTCGGTTGGGCTTAGGATCTTATAACTTTGGGTTTGTGTAATTGGGATGAGAAATACTTGACTTTGCCTTTCAACTGTTGCTATTGTTGTTTTTTGATTGTAATTTTGTCCTAGGACTAGGCTTGGTTTAGCTAAATTGAAAAAACTAGTTTTTTAGTTTTTTTGATTTTGTCCTTATTCAAATTTTTTTTGTATTCGTTAGTTTTCGGTTGATTTTTTGTGGTTTCTTGGCTTATCTCGACGAGAGAAATTTAAAAAGTATAAAATTATTAACCAAACTTAAAGTTTTGTGAATAAAGACGAAAAATAATCCAAAAAACGGTTTTTTAGATTATTTTTCGTTTTTATTTAAAAAACTTTAAGTTTGGCTAATAATTTTATACTTTTTAGATTCCTCTCATCGAGACAAGCCAAGAAACGACAAAAAATCGTCCAAAAACCAACGGATGCAAAAAAAAATTGAATAAGGACAAAATAAAAAAAAATAAAAAATTAGTTTCAATTTAGCCAAAGCAAGCCTAAACCCTCTACTGCACCAGATTGTAATTCTCTTTTGCCATTACCTGCAACATTCAAATTCCATTTTCAACATCCAAATTTAGGTTCATTTCCAGATTCCAAAACTCATTTTTTGCAACTCTCTCTAAGTTCCATGTACAAGCACCATGGGGAACACGGACACAGACACAATGAACACTACAACAAAAAACATCATTGGCGACATATTGTTGGTGACAAGTAACCATTTTGTCACTGAAAATACCTCTAAGGTGACACAACAAGTCAGAATGTCGCTGAAGGTTAATTAACAATGGCGACATGTAATTGTGTCACTGAAACGTACTTTTCGGTGACAAGCTCTTATTGTTGTCACCAAAAGTATACCTTCGGCGACACAACAAGCCAAAATGTCGCTAAAAGATTAATTAGTAATGGCGACATGTAGCTGTGTCACTGAAACTTATTTTTTGGCGACAAGCTTTTGTTGCTGTCACCGATAATATACCAATGGCGACATGACAAGCCAGAATTTTGTTGAAGGATTAATTAGCAATGGTAAAACATGTAGTTATGTCACTAAAACTTCCTTTTCGATGACAACATTATTTTGCTATCTCCAAAAGTTAGAAATTTAGGCGCCAATACAACAATTTCTTGGCACAGTAATAAAATGAGTGATCTGCTCCAACAGAATGTGCATATAAATTGATCATTAAAGATTAGGGAGATGTTAATGGCACGGAATAATCTACTTGTTTTGACTTTTCCACTGTCATTTAGCATTTCCAAAATGCCCCTTTCAGAATTTTCGTATACACAAACTCAAATTCCTCTTCGTATCCCAAAGAAAAGATTTTCTTCTTAAAGACACCAATTGATACGATAAAAAATAAATAAATCGCCAAGAACTTCTCAAATCTTTGGGTGCTTTGGCTAAATAAGTCACTTGGCTTATTTTTTTGCCTTTATACAAAATTTTTCCACATTCGCTAGTTTTCGATCTTTATACAAAATTTTCACACCTTTGTTAGTTTCCGATAAGGGTAATCGGAAAAATAAAAAAATTATGATCCAAACTTAAAACATTTTGAATAAAGACAAAAATAAGTTAAAAAGTTAGATTTTTTGGCTTTATTAAAAAAATTTGAGTGGATCATGATCTTTTTTTTTGTACTTTTTCGATTCCCCTCATCGAAAAGAATCAATAATCTACAAAAGTTTAACCGGAAACTAACAAATGCGAAAACTATTGAATAAAGACAAAAAAAAAAAAGCCAAATAACTTATTTATTTGAGCATAATAGTTTTCCATAATTTAGATTGGTAGGGAGGGCAATTGAGCCAATTTAGAGTATTGTTTAATAAATGTTCGTGGCAGGAGCAAATTGTTTCGTGCTTTTAGAATCTAATTCTAAAAATACAATCTTTTTTTTTTTGAGGTGAACAAATTACATTATCCACAATGTGCTCTAAATATATATAGCTCCTAGGTGAGGCTCCTATTATTTACCAAGTCATTTGCTCAATTGTGGTCTTCAATGGGCTTCCTATACAAACGCCCATGGGTGGTTCCTAGTCATAGCTTCTACCACATTAATTATAAGAGAAAAAAAATCATGGAAAAAAAATTATAAATCGCGAAGTAGTCGAAGGACATCAATATATTTTTTTTATAGACACATTTGAACATTTGTTATTTGGTTAAAAAAAGGACCAAACAAATTTTTTCGGATTAAAAAATTTAAGCAATCGTAATTTAAATAATTTTATCGATCAATTATAGCACAAGTGAAGCTGTAGCCTGGTGGTTAAGGATGTGTGTTTGCAAACAAAAGGTCCTGGGTTCCAATCTCGGCGGAAACAAATGTGCAATGCGTCCAGGGAGTACTTCGGCAGTGGCCCCACTGACATTTTACTTTTTTTGCCATGTGAGCATTCATTTTTGGCGACACACTATTGTTGCTGATGGGACCTTTTTTGGCGACAAGCCTGTCGCTGAAAGTTTGTTTTCCGTGACAAGTGTTCTTGTCGCCGTAAGCGTCTTTCCGCGACAAGCGTATTTCCTCTGTGGCCGTTGACTTTTAGTGTCACGGATTTGGGGACTATAGTAGATCATGTAGCCGAAGGGTATGGGCGACGAAATCTCTTCTTTCGGTGACTTTTTTGGGTGTGGCCAAATGTGTTTTTTCTTGTAGTGGAAATTCTTAGTATCAGAATAAAAAATTCCAGTAACTGGAAAAAAAAAAAAAACATCCCTTACAAAACAACAATACTTCATTGGAGGAGATTTCAAGACTTAAATACTTGAATACATATGTAGTCCGTCCCATACAAAGCAAGCAAACCATGACATCGACTATTTTCGATCAACACGTGAGTCGAAGCTTACACGCATATGAACCAGCCATGAGTTATTACATCTGGCATTTAATCTAGTCTATGTACAAGAAAAAAGAAGGAAAATGTCGAAGCACTCCTAGTGGCTTTTTGGATGAAGGTTTTATGCCCGTGTCCTTCTCATGTTCTTCCTCACTCTCTTCTTACTCGTCGTCATGTCATTCTTGGCATCACTTCTGGAACATCAAATGCACCTATCAGGTGAGAGAGATCAACCCAATTCATTTGTTTTTTACCTTATGGCTTGACGAGGTGGACTGTATCAAAGCTACCAAAGGAAGAAAGCTGCATACAAATGAAAGCCATACAAGCTATGAAAGATCATTTATTAAAGATACACGTCAAGTAGAATAAGGAACCTGGTACGAGTTTCTTGTTGGTCTGTTGGCAATTGATAGTTTTCACCTACCAAAGATGACCGCAGACAATAACAAACTTCACCCAAAAAGTAATAGGTCATGATAACGTACAAGGAGACAAGCTTAGACAAATAACAAGTACTCATTTTGAACAATGTCCCTGCCCACACACCCAAGCCCAAGTACCCCTATTTATGAAAAAAAAAGGCCAAGAGTACCAAAAGATCTAAAAGATTGTTTGTCTGACGGTGACTAGAGTACATCTCGCAAAGATGGCATTTTGAAGACAAAACTCAAAATGCAAATGGATGAGAATCTACTGCACAGGGGACCATTTAATTGTGCAAAAACATTTGCCCAAAACAGTCAATTTTGCATAGGCTCTAACAAATTACCTAGCCAATGCTCAGAGGCATGGGGCCCATCTTGATAGAAAGATCAGCACATCTCCACTTGTAGAGTTTGCCACAAGGGATACTTTTGCATAGTTAGGTGTAACTGAATTGTTGAAGTTGTTTCCCCACGTGTACTCCCACTTGCACTACTTGTTCCCACTTGCACAACTTAAGTTGTACGCAATGTATCAAGATTGTGTAAGCCTATATAAAGGCTCCCCTGTAACTGCATCAGTGGGTTGGTGAATAATAAAGATCTCAAATCAATTTCTTTTTCTCTTTATGGTATCAGAGCTTGTACAGCTCCTACGAGCAAGGTTCACCCATGGCTACTCCCGCTTCTTCTTCGTCTTCCTCCTCCAATAAATCACCATCACCATCCCCAAACCTAGCTTTACTCATCTTACAGCGTTTGTTTCTGAGAAACTCGGAGCCTCAAACTTCATCATTTGGAAGAATCAATGGCAGAA
This sequence comes from Vaccinium macrocarpon, assembly GCA_022606695.1. NCBI lineage: Eukaryota > Viridiplantae > Streptophyta > Magnoliopsida > Ericales > Ericaceae > Vaccinium > Vaccinium macrocarpon. The sequence continues at coordinate 15,297,428 of CM040179.1, forward strand.
TATTTTGAAGGCGACTGGATTGAATTCCTTTGTTGATGGTACGGGAGTCACACCGCCACCAAAAATACGAAATTCGTCCAACGAAGAAGTTACAAATCCAGATTTTCTTCAGTGGTTGGTTGATGATGCGCATCTCATGAGTTGTATTTCTGGTACTCTCACTTCTGCGATCTATTCTGTAGTTCTTAACTATAATACAAGTCGTGAAGCCTGGACGAGTATCGAAAAATGTTTTACTACTCTCTCGCGATCTCATGTTCATCAGTTAAAGAATCGATTGTATTCTATGACTAAAAACACAAGTACTATGGAGGTTTATTTGCAACAAATCAAGGTTTTGAGTGGTCAATTAACTTTGGCTAGTGCTACTGTCGATGATGAAGATCTGGTTTTAATTACTCTCAATGGTTTATCTGATGAGTTTCGTGCTTCCAAAACTTCAATTGTACAAGACCTTTCCCGATTACAATGGAAGAATTGTGCTCTTTGTTGTTATTTGAAGCAATACATGAGGATTCATCTCTTAAATCCTCACAATCTTCTTCTGATCTCACCATTGTTTTTGCTACATCACAAGGTGGTTACCAAGGAAATAGTAGTTACCAAGGAAATGGTAGCTTTTCTCGTTCTTATAGTCCACAGAACCGTGGTTATTGTGGAAATTCTCGTGGTTATAGAGGCAATTCTTGGGGTTATTTTGCGAATAGAGGCGATTCTGAGGAGGAGGCAGATCTCAATCATTTTCTGGTAATTCTGGGGGTAATGTTTCTACGACACATCATCAGTCTGGCTCTGGCTCTCACCATCAGTCTTCTGGCATAGTATGTCAGATCTGTGATAAACTTGGTCACACAGCTGTGAATTGTTGGCATCGCCTTAATACTAATTATCAACCTCAGGTTCATTCAGGTTCTTATCACTCTCAGAATAAGGCTTTTGTGACTACTGTGCCTGAACAATCAACCTCTAATTGGCATGTGGACTCCGTTGCTTCAACACATATCACTAATGATCTTTCTAACCTTTCCATCTATGAGCCTTATTCTGGTCTAGAACAAGTGACAATTGGTAATTGCTCCACTCTGCCAATTCAGCATACATGAACTGGTATACTTCCTACTCCTAGGCATTCCTTTCAATTGAAAAATGTTCTCCATGTGCCAGGGATTACTTCTAATC